>RJWJ010028916.1:0-21047 GCA_004363605.1 Indri indri | reverse complement strand
GCTTATCTAACAATTGGCCAAGGGGGAATGGGACCATTCTACCCAGGGAAAAAGTGAAGGGAAATTTCCTTCCACTCTTCCACTTGTAATACAAAGTAATGGGTTTAAATCAAGATTTCAGAGTCTTAGTTTTGAGCATACTCTATTTTCTTTACTTGCAACATAGATTAGGGCCTAACATTAAGTGGATTTTGGCTTAATTACATAAATTTACATTACATTTGACACTGATTTTATGAGCTGATGAAATGTTAAAAATTCATATTAAAACAAATTATAGCCGGGCGCTGTGGCTCACGCCTGTAATCCTAGCACTCTGGGAGGCTGAGGCGGGAGGATCGCTCAAGGTCAGGAGTTCGAGACCAGCCTGAGCAAGAGCGAGACCCTGTCTCTACTATAAAATAGAAAGAAATTAGCTGGACAACTAAAAATATGTAGAAAAAATTAGCCAGGCATGGTGGCGCATGCCTGTAGTCCCAGCTACTCGGGAGGCTGAGGCAGAAGGATTGCTTAAGCCCAGCAGTTTGAGGTTGCTGTGAGCTAGGCTGACACAATGGCACTCTAGCCTAGGCAACAGAGCAAGACTCTGTCTCAAAAAAAAAATTAAAAAGTTGTTAACAAAGTTCTCCAGCATATTAGAGTAGGGCAGACTTCAGGGTGAATAGTAATATCATTCAGGATTCAAGTATTTTTCCCTATTACCATGAATAGCATCAACTTCATGCCAAGGATGGTGCGCCTCATCATTATAAGATGTCTGCTGATACAGTTAGAGTATATGTTTCCTGGTTCAGGTTCAGCTAAAGATCACTTCCCCTGAATACAGGAAAATTGACCTTCCCTTCAGTTGATTACCTGGCACAGGCCACATGGCCAGTGCAGGTCTAGCAGCAAATGCCAAGGAAGTGCCTTAGGCAGATGAGCTGAAGCTGAAATTACCAAACTAATATGCAGAGGGAGGTCGTGCCAGGACTTAGACTAATAAAAAGTCACTTGGCCTGGACAAAATGGGAATTCTCTTAGGAAAGGAGATAAGGAAAGTAGAGAGGCTGCTTAGGCCACATACAATAGTGAGAACTTAAGAAAAATCAGTTAAATATTTCAGCTACACCTTAACTCTTCATCAAATTAATGCAACATAAATTTAGAAATTTGAAATGTTCACAGACAAAACTATTTCCTAGTTATCTGATTATTTCTATTTGGAGATAAGTCATTATGTAATTGTGGACATGTGATTGAGTGGTTTTCTGATTACCATAACTAGCTTAATAACCATTATTTAAAATCCAGAAGAGTTTAACTGAAAACAGTCTTGATAGTTTTATGGCTTAACTCAAGAATATTTTTAAATACTTTTTATAAAAAGTAAAACTGTAAAGTAAATGATGCATGTTCGTCTATAGCTATACTTATATCTGTCGCGATTGGTTCGTTTACTGGCCCCCTTTATCAGCAAATTAGTTGACTTATGTTGACATTACAGTCTTGTGTTTCCTGATTTACTTTCTTGTGGCTCAAGATGACAGTTATAAACAAAGTACTGATGAACCAAAGGGTGAAAAAGAGGCAAAAACACCGAAGATACTAGCCTTTAGACATGTTTTTGAACAAGTTAAATAAATAAATAAATTTATTTACAGTTATATCAGGTTGGAAACAGGTAGTCCAACTTTTTAACTTTTTTTCCTTCTCAAGAAAATGTTCTCTTTTGAATAATGAAAAGGGGAGAACTTTGCCTAGAAGTCTGTCGATTTTTCCTTTGTACCAAATTAAGTCTTTTAGTTATTTGCCTATTTCAGGAAACCTAGGAAGGAACGTTGCTTTCGCATCATCACAAGGGGTTTTGTGTATAGAAGGAATGAAAATTCTCTCTTGTGTTTTAACAGGCATTGCAGCCTCCTTTGCTGTCAAGCTTTTTAAAGCATGGATGGCAGAAAAAGATGCCAACTCTGTTACCTCGTCTTTGAGAAAAGCCAACTTAGACAAGAGGCTGCTTGTAAGTGTTTTCTGGTCGAAGGGCTGTACGCTCGATGCTTCTGTCGGAGCTCTGGCAAAGCCTACGATGGTACATGACTGAGATGGCTGGGTCTGTGTGGAATTGCAGCACTGTGCCTTTTATTTCTATATAATTGGTAGATAGAAGTAAATTCCACTTTAATCTTTATTGTGCCAACAAATGGCATAATAAAGTTAAAGAATCATAGGGAATAGAGACTTTCAAATTTGGAAATTTGTTGACATAGTGTTAACATTTTATTAGAGTTTGAAATTTTCTTCTATGACCAATAACTTTCTAGAAATGTAAAGTTTTAATATGATAACAATCTCGTGAATCCCACCTAGTTAGATACTTATGATATCTTGGGTAGGAATACACTGGTCTCAAATACATGTTAAATAGTTTGCTAACAAGAGTTTAAACAAGATTCTTGTGGAAAGACTTAAACTGTTGAAGGAAGCAAACAACTTGATTGTATCACAGTTCCTTGATTATATTTTTATTTCTCCATCTTTGCATTTTTCAAAGAAAATCAAGAAAAAAATATTTTGTTCTTATAATTTCTATCTGCTCCCTGTAATTTCTTTGTGCTACAAGCAGCAGCTGTAAAATGGCAAAAGATTTCTCCAAGTAGAATTGCCTTTACAATTTTAGGGCAGTCTAAAATTAAAACATACCCTGCCATCTTCTTTTCACCTACTCTCTTCTCTGTTACTCTCTTCCCATGTTTTCCAGTATGCAAGGCTGCCAATTCCACGGGATAATTCTCGAACTCTCTTTTCCTCAAGAAAACCTGCAAATAATTTTAAATATAAATCCTTGTACTTTTAATCCCTTCAGATTCCTTGTCTCTTGAAGTTTACCCTAAAATATCCCTATTTGTGTCTATAAAGTCTTTAAATTATGATAAGGAAGAAAAATGAGGGAGTCTAGATTCTGATTCATTTCTGCTAATGATAATATAATAATTTTCATTCAGCATTTATTGACTGAGTTCCTGCTCTGTGCTGGGCATGGTCCCACAAGCTGCAGAGCCAGTAGAGAATGGGGTAGAAAAGTTCCCAGCCCTCATGGAACTTCCTAACGGACTTAGGGCAGATCCCTTTTAATAGAAGCAAGAAGCAAAGGTCATAAAAGATGAGTGTAGGTTGCTGAGGAAGGAGGAAGTTCATATGAAGGGACCATATCTTTTGTCCATGAGCCTGTGGGTGGTCTGTAGATTAGCCGTGTCTTGCTTAGGGCTGGCTCGTTTCCACGTGCCTTTTCATAGTGGGACCCAGGCTGAAGGAGTAGCCTCCATCTGGGTCATTCCGTCTTTCATGGCAGATGACAGGAACACAGAGACTGAACTCTGAACCCCTCAAGTACCTTAAAAATTCACCTTCAATTGGCCAAAAGAAATCACTGAGAAGCCTGACAATAGGGTGGGCAAGTTCAGTCCACTAACAGGCTGCTTCTCCACCCCTACAGATAAGCATGGCAAAGAGGGGGTTCTCTTAATACACTTTTGAAAGAGAGGAGGTGTGTCATTGGGAACAAAGATAAACTCTATCACAACTTGCCACCAAAAACTCAGTTGAGAAGCAGTGTTGTCTTAAAGATATCAATAATCCTAGCCTTAGGATCAATTTAATTAGATAATTTAATTAGATCACTGCATTTACAAAATTCGTTTCCTTTTTGAAACCACATGTTATTTAGCTGTTCTTACTAGATTATATGTTTATATATATTTTGGGAATGAGAAGCATAAGAGGTGGTTTCTGCCACAAACACTGTAAGCTGTGGGAGGGCAGGGTGTTTTCTATACTACTGTGCCTGCCTCACATTTGTTTATTCAACAAGTGAATGAGGAAGCAGAGGGTTCCATTCTCAAGGACGAAATTTTGTTTCGTGAACACACCCAACAAAAATCTCTTTAACTCTGAGGTATTTCATTGTAGAAAAATAGCGTATGTTTGGACTTCAGTGACCACCCACTACTATAATACAGAAGAAAGAAAAATGTATAGCAATTCAAAGAAGAGAAAGGATGGGAAAAGCCAACCCTTATTACTGGAAAAGGGAACAGTGATTAAGAAATTGAAGACATTGCTTTCTTCCTTCATTTATTAAATAAATATTTATTGGTTGTATTATTTGCCAGATACTTTTACAGGAGCTGGGGATATTGAAAGGAACCAAACTAACAGACCCTTTCCTTTATGGGGCCTACATTCTATTGCAGGGGAGTGTGCAAAAAACTAAACAAGTAAAACGTGTTATAATAAAGGTAAAAAGTATTATGGATAAAAAATCAAGTAGAGAAGAGCTAAGGAGCATCAGAATGTGGGATGCAATTTTCAGTCGTCAGGGAAGGCTTCTGGGATAAGGTGACATTTGTGTAGTGACCTGAAGGAGGTGAGGGGAGTGAGCTGTAGAGGTATCTCAAGGAAGAGTATTCCAGGCAAAGGGAACAGAAAATGCAAAGGTCTTGAGGCATGGCACGTTGGGGACAGCAAGGAGAGAGTGCGTAAGAGCAAGAGTGTGGAAGAGATCAGGACTTTGACATTTATTCCGAGTGAGATGGAAAGGTTTGGGAAAATTCTCTGCAGAATTGTGCATGTAGTATGATGTTAAGTCTCAACAGCCTCACTCTAGCTGTTGCTCTGGGAATGGACCCAGGAGCAAAGGCAAAAGCAGGGAGACCTTATTCTGGGGATGTGATGCTGGAGATTTGTGCCAGGGCAGGGTTTCTCTAAACAAACACAAATCATGTTCCAAGCCAGAGAATGACATGGTGTGATTTAGACTGGCTTTACCTCATTTTAACCTGAATAATAATTTTCAATATATTACATACCATTCATAGGGACTTTGGATATAGTTCATACATGAACTACTGGTAATATATTTGACGACATATTGCTCTAAACATAAGTTTAAATCAAACTTTGCAGTCATACTCTTCCTAAATAGAATACTGAGTGCCAGAACAAAGTAATGGAATAAGTACTGACTTTAGGGCCACACAGCTTGTTCTTAAATATTTCTGACTGCATAAAGTGGGTCAACCTACTTAACCTCATTGGAACTTAGTTTATTATCTAGAAAAATTTCTACCTTGCATGATTATTGTGAGGAAAGTGCCCGTGCATCTTTATTCATAGGAAAAATTCAATAAAATTAAATTAGTTCCCTGTCCCGCAAGTTTGGTGTATCTTGAATGACAGCAGAAATGTCATTTGGGATGCAATTTTAGTGTAGTAGGAAATGTTTGCTTTAACATGAATGCATGTTTGATAGCTGATACCATCAACTCGGGTCTGACATTTTGAAACATATGACTCAACAGGGGGAACTGTAGGATGATAATACAGAGAACATTGAGATTTGAGTCCTGACCTAGGCTATGTTGTCCCGATATATGGTGGCAAACCCATTACAGATCTTTCTACTGAGACTTTTACTGCGGCCACACAGCCATTGGCCACATATATGCAAATCTAACCAATGCAGAAAGTTAGGATTTATTTTTTAGACTCTGCAGCAGTCCAAAAAATGTGAGAACTTTGAAAATTGCCTTAATTTCATAGTTGGGTGTTGAACTCACACAGGATTAGATCATGACTAAGTGTTGCTGAGACTCCGCCAAGCTGTGTAGGGTAATATGGAAATGAGGTGAAAATATGAGAGCAGCTACAGTATATTCTCTTTTTTTAAATTTCCACCCAAATTATGTAATAAAGAGAAGAGTTGGTAGGGTGGGTGTCTTAGTTTGTTTCTATTGCTTATAACAGCATACCTGAAACCGAGTCATTTATAAAGAAAAGAAATTTATTTCTTACAGTTATGGAGGCTGAGAAGTCCAGGGTTGAGGGTCTGCGTCTGGTGAGGGCCTTCTTGCTGGTGGGGACTCTACGGAGTCCCAAGGAGGCGCTAGTTATCACATGACTAGGGGCTGCGTGTGCTATCTCAAGTCTCCTCCTTTTCTTATAAAGCCACCAGTTCCCCTCCCAAGATAACCCATTAATCCATGAATAGATAAACAGTATGATTATCTAATTGTTTCAATTTTTTTCTTCTCAGTTTAAAACAATCCAAACATTATTCAAAGTTATTTAATTTAGCAAATTTAATTCTGTATTTACACATGCTATACTTGATTAAAGTAAATGGAAAATGAAATAATGGTTCAAAGTGATTGGAGCTGGTTTATCTAAATTGCTTAGTATTTTTTCTTTCTTTGCAAAACTGCCTGATTTTAGAAGGTGTTTGGCTCAATAAATATGCCAGAGATTTATTGTTTTGAAAATCAGTCCTTCTTCTTTTCTTCCAAAAGAAATATTCTAAGTGAAATGAAGATTTTGCCCTTTATGCTTGCTGAAATTTGAATAGCTTGCTATAGTTGTATAACAGTCTTTTTTCCTTTTTCCTTCAGGAACTCTTTCCAGTTAACAGACAGAGTGTGGATCATTTTGCTAAATACTTCACTGACGCAGGTCTGAAGGAGCTTTCCGACTTCCTCCGAGTCCAGCAGTCCCTGGGTACCAGGAAGGAACTGCAGAAGGAGCTCCAAGAGCGTCTTTCTCAGGAATGCCCAATCAAGGAGGTAGGAGATGACCAGCAGACAACACTGCAAAATACACAGCTGAGAGGAATTATGTAGACTGTGTAGCACAAACTTTGCCTCTCTCAAGGAGCCAGCCCTTATGTGTATTGCTATAAACTTTATGTACTTGTTCCTACCACTTAAATTAATTCAGTTTCAAAGTATTGATTCAGAATCCTACGTTTTATCACACTTTAGGATGTTTCAGAAATCAATAATTATTTCCACACCAATGAATTATTCTATCAGGCTGCTCGAATTATCAAAATATTTCATCTGTCAAATAGATTTGACCATCCACTATTAGTATAATGGAGTATCATAATATGGTGCTTTTTATTTTGTTGCAGATTATCTAAACTGTGTAAGCATTTGGTTAGTATTTGGAATCTACACTGGATTTTTGTGCAGTATTGTGTATGAATATGTAGGCTTTTTATTTGAAAAAGAAAAATTTGAATTCATATCATGGGAAGAGACCAGTTGGATTAGTGGGTTGTTTGAGCCTACTCACACTCACGATAGCTGTATATCCCCATAACGAAAAAAAGCTACATTTTTTAATACCCGTGTATATACATGGTTTGTATATACATGCTATAGTTCTGCGGTCCCCAAACCCTGGGCTGCAGACCGGTACTGGTCCATGGCCTGTTAGGAACTGGGCCACACGGCAGGAGGTTAGCAGCAGGTGAGCCAGCGAAGCTTCATCTGTATTTCCAGCCACTCCCCATTGCTCACATAAGCTCCACCTCCTGTCAGATTAGCAGTGGCATTAGATTCTCACAGGAGCTCAAACCCTACTGTAAACTGCACGTGTGAGAGATCTAGGTTGTGCACTCCTTATGAAAATCTAATTTCCGTTGATCTGAGGTGGAGCTGAGGCAGTAATGCTAGCACTAGGGAGTGGCTGCAAATACAGAGTATCATTAGCAGGGAGGTTTGACTGCACAGTAAATGTAATGCGCCTGAGTCATCCTGAAACCAACTCCCCCTCCGCTCCCTTCTGCTGGTCCTGGAAAAATTGTCTTCCATGAAACCGGTCCCTGGTAACAAAAAGGGTTGGGGACCAAAGCTATTGTTCATGAAGCTATGACTGTATTTTTTTTTTTTTTTTAATGTGCCTGGAGAAAACTTCCTGTATGAACTTAAAAAAAAAAAAAAAACTTTCACGACACTCTAAAAATTAAATTGAAGAGAGTCCTTTCCTTTTCCCACTTGCTCCCAAAGCCCTGACCCTCGCCACCTTCTACCATGCTCTAAAGCCCTGCAAGGCACCTCAAAGCCCTGCAAGGCACCTCATAAGGCTGAAGGCTGGAGAATTCCAGGCTGACACTATCCAGCAGATGGAGATGTTGGGGCAACACACATTCTTAAGTCTCATGGCATTACAGTTAGCAATATATTCAATAATATTTCTCCAAGTAAGAACTTACATATGATTTTCCATGGGAAAAAAAAGCAAAACAAAAACCACTGTGGTACTTTTAGACGCAGGGGTGTCACCCTTCTTTGTAGCTTCCTCCAGCCAGCTCAGGAGAAACTTCCCAGCTCCTTCCACTCTCAAAAGCTACTCAACCCACTGCTGACATTTCTGCAAACCAGGCCACAAGGAAAGAAAGCAACATGTTTTCACTAAAAAAGAAAAGGGAAAAAAAAAGTTGTTCTATCACTCACAAAGTAGTATACTTGAAATATATTATGGTTTTTAATCACTTCTGAGGCCCTAATCTCTATTTGTGATTTTATTTTAAAGGGAAAAAGCATTCTTAAATAAACTTGATATAAAATATATTGAGTTTGGCTGACCTATATTCCATACAATCAGGGCTAAGAATAAATTTGCATATTTAGACATAATTCTAAGGGGACAATAATTGGCTGGGCATTGCTGAATCGATATGGCTCAAATTGAAAACTTGGCTTTGCACTTAACAGTTTATTTACAAACTAACTTTTTACTGAGCTGGGTCATGAGGGTCATCAGAAGTAATAATTGAAGAATAAATTGTGGAGAATGGACTTGTACAAACCCATAAAGAGATTTTTAAGTTGAGGGATGAAAGTAAAAATTCACAGCTCTATTTTTGCCTTCTTCAAATCCCAAGAAAGTCAGACTGGCTCAGGTATCCCTACTGTACTAGCCCCAAAGGAGTTCCACTATATAAGAGAATAACTTGGCCCGGTGCAGTGACTCACACCTGTAATCCTAGCACTCTGGGAGGCTGAGGTGGGAGAATCCGTTGTGCTCAGGAGTTTGACACCAGCATGAACAAGAGTGAGACCCTGTCTCTATAAAAAATAGAAAAATTTGGCAGGTGTGGCGGTGCACGCCTGTGGTCCCAGCTACTCAGGAGGCTGAGTCAGGAGGATCGCATGATCCCAGGAGTTTGAGGTTGCTGTGAGCTATGACGATACCACTCTAGCTGGGGCAACAGAGTAAGATTCTGTCTCCAAAAAAAAAATTTTAAAAAGCATAACTCCCAGGAAAGAAAGATTCTCTTATTCCATGTTGTCCGACAGCTCCTGGCCAAAGCTAAGCCTATTAATTTTTGGACTAAAATTAAATCTGCTTTTAGAACAAATTATTATATTTTCCCTCCCTCTTCTAATCTGAGTATACATACCAGGAAAGAGGGAGCTGAGCAGATTATTTCTTATCTGCCCTGAACCTTTTATTGACCAGGCAGTGAGGGGAGATCTTTCCAACTGCCTCTTTCTTTCTGACACCTTTTCTATGAAATGTAGGTGGTGCTTTACGTCAAGGAAGAAATGAAGAGGAATGATCTTCCAGAGACAGCAGTTATTGGACTTCTGTGGACCTGTATAATGAATGCCGTTGAATGGAACAAGAAGGAAGAACTCGTTGCAGAGCAGGCTCTCAAGCACCTGAAGGTAAAGGGTCTTAGTAAGGAACTGTCCCAGCTGCAGGCCAGCCGCAGCTCTTACGAGTATGACAAATGGGTTCCAACTGCATTTCCCCCAGACTCAGACTAAACATATACTTGATAAGTTTTTCTTTTCAAATTTACCACTGCCTGAAAAGTTTCAGATGTAAGAGCCTATGAAATATCCAAGGGTAAGTTCTTATTTAAACCAATATTAGAAAATCTACAGAATCATCACATACAGTCTTAAAAAGAACTGTGGTCTAACTATTGGCTTTCTTTTTATTCTATATGACAAAAATTCTTATTGAATATTTTTGTTTAAATGAGCCACGTTAGAATTTGAGAAGTATCTGAGTGGTAGAAGAAATCAGCTGATTGTGTAAATTATATATTTTTGTGCCTCAATACATGTGGTTTTGCTTTTATTAATTGTCTTCTCCCTATAAAACTATGTTAAGACAAGTGGAAGACTTGGATCCTGCCTTCAGAATTTGCACTTGAGTTGGGAAGTCAAAGGCGGACATAAACTAGGTAGAATATAAGTTAGAGATAAATTTCAATGTTTGTGAGAACATAGCAGTGAGTAAACTGTGTTAATTTGATCAGAGAAGTCTCATTGGTATAGATAAGTGTTGAATTGAGTGGGTTGTAGAGAAAACAATGGCACTGGACTGAAAGCCATGGATGTTTGGGGCAAAGGGAACAATAGGAACAAAGTGGTACAGTTGACCTGTGAGGGGTCTGGGACATCTGGGGAAGGAAAATCCCACTCTTCCAATGGCAGAGCCACACTCCATTGATACAACAGATATTGTGTGAGGATATGACCTCATTTTCACAATATCCATCAGACATAGTAGGCACAGCAGTTATCATTAATAGAGGCATATAGGTCTCTTCATTTAGTGGATACAGCGAGAAAAATCTGATAAGATGCTGGGATAAAAAGCATTCATTTTGACTGGGCACAATATAAGATGTTAATCCTAAAAGTGAATGTTTTCTAAGCAAACCTCTGGATTATTATGATGATTGCAGCAGCGTCAGCTCTGTACCTCCACGCAAGTAACGGTTTTTTCTCTCCACTTCTGTTCCAGCAATATGCGCCCCTACTGGCTGTGTTCAGCTCCCAAGGCCAGTCAGAGCTGATCCTCCTCCAGAAGGTTCAGGAGTACTGTTACGACAACATCCACTTCATGAAAGCCTTTCAGAAGATCGTGGTTCTCTTTTATAAAGGTACCCATCCATGCGGTTCCACCACTGTGTTTCTATGTTTTATCGATGCTCTTTGAGGGGCAGAGCAGGGCGTGAGGAGAGGACGTCTTGGGGTCCCTGTTTGGCATGGGGACAGCAAGATGCTAATTTATGTAAGTTTTAGTGAGAAAACCATATTTTGTAGCGAGAGAAGGCACACCGCCATATATGTCCGAATCGCCTCAGGAACCATCCAAATTAGGCCCCCAGGCACTTCTTACTGGTAGAAGTTGCCAGAAGACTGGTGGTGAACTGGTTATTGTTTCTTGGGGATAGTGAAAAAATGTGATTATATAAAATCGAGTCTGTTTTTGAAAGGTAAGGATTAGCTCTAATAATAATGATTATCAAAGTGCTGTATATATTATGTTCAGACCCTTTTGGGTACCATAAAGCTGACTTTAAAATTACTGACATAATTAGCCCTTTTTACTTTGCATTTTAGTTATGTGGCCCAGCCATTCTCCTATTTTCCAAGGAAATGGCTATTTTTAGGTTTTCACATTTACTGTCTTTTCATTGTATTTATAAGGATTAGGTTGCCATGACAACTGGTACTGAAAAATGAATGCTAAAGGTTTTAACTGATCTCAATCTTTATACCCACAGCATATAAAAAATGATCTTGGACTATTTTTTGGTCTAGATTTATATAGTTTTATGAAGAAGATAAAGGAGCACTTAAGAAAATGATACATTTTGGACATTAGAAAATGCTTATTTTAAACATTATTTTATTAATAATGGCATAATATTCATAAAATATTAAAAAGTATAAATTAATACCAGCCAAATGTTTATTTTCCCTTTGATGTGTTCTTAAACGTGTCTATTTTGAATGATAACTTGGAAATTTGGAATATAAAAATTTTGCAGTATTAATAGCTATTTTTACAATGTTTAATGGCATTTCAGAATGAATTTTAATTGGCCATATATATTCTTCAGATGCATGTGTCTTGCCCACAAGTGTTTGGGTGATACCTTACATTTTCAGAACAGTAAAGTATTCCACAGCGATTATTACGCCAATAGGATTTGATGGCTGCCAATTTCCATTTGAAGTTCAGTAATTGGTGTTTTCTCTGGCCAGATCTGAGTTAGATCTTTTTGGCTTTGGTCATGATATAATAGCATTCTAAAATTAGGGCTCACCAAATGATACCCAAAGTGGTCCATTAGAACTAAACCTGCAGGCCATATCGCCAATCCACATGTAGTACCCAGCAGCCAAGAATGAAAAGCAGGGTCCACGCAGCCAGCAGGCATTCTGTCCACATTCGTCACAGCTGGCTCCATTGTAAGACTGGTAGAGAGACCTAGGGATGGGTTCCACATTTGCTTTGAGGGTGCTCACCATTTTCCACTACAGAAAAGCAACTATTCACAAATGTTACCTGAACACAATTTGCCTTCTTCTCATTTAACAACTGACTCAACCCAACAGGATTTCTTACCAGATTTTTTTAAACTGAGACACAGTTGTTTGAGCTTCATCTACAGGATCACTCCATTTTATTATTGTACTTAATTCACAAAAGAATCAACAAACCATTTGCTATTGGCAATGGCATTTGGGTCGCATATGACCTACTAAAATCTTTCTTCAGATTTCTCATTTTAACCGTGAATGCCAACATCTTTCTCCATTATGCTCTGTAACAACTACGGACAGGTAGTAAAACTGGCTACTTTTGAGTTTTTTCTTATTCTTCAGCCCTAAATGCTATGGAACAGTGACCTGGAATTGTAAAATAACCCAACAAGTGGGCACAGGGAGTAAAAAGGAAAGAGGCATTAGCTCTTCCTTAGGCCATTCATTAAATAGGTAATCCGCTTCTAAATATTAATAACACAAAGTTAGTAAGGTCTGTGGCAAGTACAAGCAGGCCCACGGGAACACAGGAAGGGTTAAGTGTCAACATCAGTTTTATTCCGGCTTGCTTGTTTTGGAAATGAAATCAGGAAACTCTTAAAAATGGAAACCTAAAATATATCACTGAGATATTTTAAATACCATTTTCTAGGTAATTTTGTAATTTTCCACAAAATCATACCTACAGTGTTTTTTCCTGGATGAAATAATCACGTTTTCTCTTGAGAACATGGAATCCCCAAAGAATGATTGTTCCACACCCCTGTTAAGAGCGTTACTGTGTTTACATTATCTCTTTTGCCTGGTTTTTTACTTTGACCTTATTTTGTCCTCCAAACACTTGTGGACCAGAGACATGTATTTGATTTGTTTCTATAAGGATCTGGATGCTCTTGTTCTGTATTTTATCTACCTAGAGAGGCTTGATGAACAGTGAGTTTAAAGCACTCCTTTCCCCACTGGTGTGTGCATAAGTAAGAATCACCTGGAAAGCTTGTTAGAAGAAAGATACTCCAGGGACTCTGATTCAGTAAGTCCAGGGTTGGGCCCGAGAATTTGCATCTTAACAAGCTTCCAGGTGATGCTGTGACTGTTATACCAGGGCCAGAAGGGTATGGCATTCCAGAAGCGACAAATTCTGCAAACTAAAATAACATGTTCGAGAATATACGTATTGTTGATTCCATGTATATATACATATTTTACAAACATTGAATAGTGTTTTTCCTGCTTCTTTTATCTAGCGATGTGGATTCTTTTTGTTTATTATAAGGAACATTTTGTTTTAAAGCAGGCTTTTAAAAATGTAATGAAAATCCTTGTTCCTTTTTCATTTTTCTCTCTCTTATACACACAACACACGCATGTACACACCACTTCCCCAACATTCCCAGAACTTGAGGATAACAGAAACATGGGGATTTGATTCCCCTGCCCCTTTGGTAAACCTAATTACTCAATTGAATGTCATTTTTGAAAGAATTTTAAATCTTTTATATAAAATTGGTATAAGAGTGAGTAAACTATAAATAATGCTTTTCAGCAAAGAAAAAAGTGGCAATTGGTCATTTTTTCATTTCTGAGACAGTAAGAAACAGTAAATCCATTGCTAACTTTCAAACATCACGTTATTGACTTTTTAAAATAATTTCTCTTCCTTCCTAAAGATAGATGTTATAGACTGTGCTAAAAAATAGAAAACTACCTTCTCAGATACTATTATTATCTCTGTCATGGGTTTTCTTGTTTACATAATTTTTTTAGGTTAAATTCTGTCCCTCATGCAAATTTTTCTAAAAGAAGTTTCTTAATTCTTGTTCTAAAAAAAGGTGAGTGCCCTTCTCAGCATATATTCCCAGCATTCTTAGGGTAAATTATTTTTGACTTGTGTCCCTGTGTGACATCCTTAATAAAAAAATTCTGAATTTCCTAAGTTCCAAGTGACATAGTTTTAGATTTAACTATCCAAATAACTAACGTTATGTAAAGCTTAACAATTCTCAAACTATTTTTGCAGTGTTGTCTCTTTGATTCTCATGAACTCCCAAATTTTACATTAGAGCTCTACAAATTGAGAAGTATTTAATTTTTCTCATCAAGTTAATACATTTATTCATTATACACATGTTGAATGCATCTTCTATGGCAGGTTTTACATTAAATGCTGGAAATAAGATGAACAAACTGGTCCCTGACTTCTGAATTTCTGAGTATAGAAGAAAGGAAAGAATTATGGAGTTACCATGTCAGTTGCTAAAATAAACCTCATAAAGAGGGTGTCAGAAGGGGTAGGACAACAGAGAAAGGGCACCTAACTTATAAGAATGCAACTTTGCACCATTTATCTGATTTTCAGTGGACAATGCATTTGATAGGTTTTACCTGTCATTTCATACCCTTTTCACAAGCACTGTCATCAACAAGGATTTTAGCAGTTGCATGGCCTCCTTTAGCCTCTGTGGGGCAATAAAACACAGGAATGAGCTCTTGACCTTCAAAAGGAAGCCTCAGACAAATAATATCACTAATCTGCAGTCTAAATCAGCTTTCTGGCATGTACTTTGCATCATCCTCAATTCATTAAGGTGCAGAGAAAAAAATGAACTTCCCTTTTATATGTTTGTCACATTTTTTAATTCTATATCTTTGTTTTATAACATTAAGAAGAATAGTTTAATAGTACATCCATATAATTTATAAACTCAAAAATATACATGTTGGGTGTCCATACTCAAAATTGTCCTACTGATAAGGAAGCATGATCAAAACGCTTTGATAATTACTGATCTAAGTCATGAGCATCTTGAAGATAATTTATAAATTATATAAAAGGGACTTTTAAAATCCTTATTAATGTTCTAGAAAAATCTCTCTTAGGCAGTCTTGCACAATAACAGGTCACTTCCTCAGGCCACAACTGTCTGCTCCTCACCTCTATGAACATTGGGCTTTGATGGCTAGTGGAAATTTCTTTCATCGTTCTGAGTGGAGGGTGGAGAGCTAAGAACAGAAGGAGCTAAAAAGCCAGAAGATAAGAACAGTCCTATAAGACTGCTGATTATAGCTCTGTGTCCAGTGCTTTTAAATGAATAAATCCAGACCTCTTCCTTCCTTTGCAAAATGTAGTGTATTTAATGATAAAAATAAACAAAATACTTAAATTTTCTAAAACCAATCATGTTCATTTGTAGTCAGTTTAATTTCTTCAATTTAATTCAAGAGCTTTTCCCAAGAATTATCAATTTTTTTAAAAAGGATGGAGAAAAACTTACTGTTTTGGTTATGAAAAGGTCTGTACTGCTTTAAATGAAAAAAAAGTTAAATGATTTCTGTCATTTTCATAGGTCAAAATTATATCTTAACTGAAAATACATTATTAGAGAGATTTGTCAACCTTGCTTGGATTTGTCAGCATTTGTAATGGGTTGGACTCACATTGGGAATAATAATAAATGCTTTTTATTTAGTATCTCATTTCCCACTCCAAAATCCTAAAAGACAACCCATTAGAACATTGGCATAGTGTGTAGGCTGTTATTTTCCTTTTCTTAACATTAAATATTCTCAATTAATGCTAACTTGAGGGTATCAAGGCACACTTGTGGAATTTAGATTTTTAAGTAACGGTTAGCATTTTTTATTAGAAATGTATAGGAACTCCATGTCTCTGTTTTTCTCTAAATGTAGTAGTAGAAAAATATTACTTTTGTAATTTAGGATATTATGCTTTAGGAAAATAAATTAGGTATTTAGTGATGGAATAAGTGTAGAACTTTGGCTTATGAATATATTGATTCCATGACATATCCAAGGAGCTCATCTTTATATCTGATTGTTACCATCATTGTTGTATACTAGTCTATATTTTCTTCCCTTTGCCATTTTCTCCTAAAAAAAAATCCCCTTAAAAGACCTGTCATTTGAGGTTGCTTCTTAATCAAGGTATGGTTCAACTTGGCAGGACAGAGAGTATTCTGAAATGCTGGAATTGCTGATTCATTTGCAAACTCATAAAGTAACTCTGCTTTCTACCAGCAAATTAGCACTGTAAGAGATGTCTAAGTTTCAGCAGTGTGACCTATAGGCTTGCATTATATCATGCCTAATGATGTATGTCATCACCATCACTAAAGCCTGTATTAAGCTCACTGTCAAAATATGGCATTGTGCTACATGGAAATGAGCTTGCTTCCTTTCTTTTGATAAGTTTCAGATACAGATTTCTTTTATCATCAACTGTTTAATATGAAAAAGATTGTATTAATGTATAAAACATGAAGTTGTTTTAAAATGTGACATTTGTATAGTAACGTGAAATCTTTGCTTTGAAATTGCAGCTGATGTTCTAAGTGAAGAAGCAATATTGAAATGGTATAAAGAAGCACATGTTGCTAAAGGCAAAAGTGTTTTTCTTGACCAGATGAAGAAATTTGTTGAGTGGTTACAAAATGCAGAAGAAGGTATGATCCCATTTAACAACTTTGATGGTCATTAAACAAATACTTCCTTATGATACTTCAAAATATTTACCTCTTAGCAAGATTTTTCTTGCTGTCTTAAGTTCTTGAGGTACCTTTCGTATCAAACATTTTGCCTACATCTTAGCCCTCCTTTCTAAATCAAAGCAATAAAAATTTCTGCATGGTTTTAAAAATAAAAGACTTAAATTATCCACCCTAATGGAAGACAACAAGGAAGCAATAATCAGCAAATGTGAAAAGAAAAAAATGCATTTGGCTTAATCACACGTTATGGGACACTATAGGTTTTTATATCCTCTTCACCAGTTGACTGGTATTTAAAATGGGAACACAAGGTGGAAGAATAATAATGGGTCAGAGTGAATCCAACTAAAAATAAAAAGGTGATCCAAAGAAGAAAAAAAGTTATATTGTCCAATGATACATACAAGCATGTTGTGTTTTTAGAAAGGCAAATTTCACTTGAAAGCAAAAAGGAGCCAGAGTTCGCTATCCGCCCTCACATATAACTGTCCGTAATGAACGGGCGCACATGGTAAAGGCATCCTGGGGTGATGGCGGGGTTGTGTGTTTAGGCGGGAGAGGGTTGAGTGGAAACTCATGACCTTGTGTAAAGGAATCTGGGGGGAAATACCTGACTTCTTTCTTTCTTCTCTCCTAGAATCTGAATCAGAAGGTGAAGAAAATTAAATGGCTCAACCAGCACAATACCTAGGTTACGACACAACACTTCTTGATTGGGAATGCTGAACCATTTGGGAAGAGAAACTTGGCTTCTGTTTTCACAAAGGAAAAAAAAAAAATAGGATAGGCTTTCCCCCTGCAGAGGGGGAAATGGTTTTTGTTTTTGTTTTGTTTTTAAATGGAGCCCTGAGGCATCAGCTATTATACTTGGGACTCTACCTCTCACTCACGATATGCTAACTTAAAGCCATTCAACAAGGAGTCACGTAGGAATCTGAAGTTAAATACTCAACAGACTCCTCTTTTTTAGCTGTATTTTTCAGGTACTATGTGGTGAACGCCCCACTGGTGTCTATTACAGGGCCACTTTGGTAGTTGTGTATCTGCTCGTGTATGTGATTTGACAAACCAGTTTTTTAAAATAAATGGCTTTTTAAAAATCTGGGCTCATATCTTCCGAGCTTTTATTTCTCTACTGTGCATGACTTCTTACACAGATGGCATTTCAGTGTTATGTTTTTCCCCCATCCAAAATGTTGAATGGTTATATTTTGTTGTCTATAAAAACTACCCTGTTCCTTTCATCATCATAAGTAATACATTCCAGTTATCCTCATAGTGAAGTGGAAATGAACGCCAAAATACATGCACAGAGCATTATACCATGAGGTTATATTATTAATAATTAGACATGTAAGTACATGTTCCACATTTCTTATGTTTTCTGCAGCACTATTTCCTCCCTATTTAGGGGAAGGCTGAAAGATTTATGTATATAAATAGCCTTTGTTTATTTTTATTTGTAACTAGGTGATTTTATTCTTTAAATTATTCTGTTCTCAATAGTAACAATATAAAACATCTGACCTTTTGGGAAAACTTACAATTTTATTACAAAAATTCTTGAAAAACTCAAGGTACTGCCCTGTTGCTGATAGTAACCTCAAAGAAAGAGCACATTTTATCTGAATCAGAGTTGAAACAAAAATAGGAAACATTGGTAAGCAATAAACTCATTAAGGTAAATATATGAAAAACTTTAATAATTGTTGGGTCATCATCCTGTATCAAAAGATGGTTTTCTAGTTTCCTGTCTATCTTGAGGAAGAAAAAATACGTTTATTTTTCCTATGACTTCACCATGTACCTAAATCTGTAACATAATGGATTCCTCCCATCTTTTAGATGCTAAACTTTTGATGAATGTCTTTCTTGCCGTGTAGTTAGAACACTGTCAAGTTCTCTGTCCCAACAAGGGACAGAGAAATATCAATTTGAATAGATCTTTTTGAAAAAGCATCCATATGTGAAAAATGTTATTTTCATTATTCGGGACACAGTGACAGGACAACTGTGGCCAAGAATGATTGAAAGTCAGAGAATAAAGAGCTTTACAGCACAGCCCTGGGGGGACATACATATTCTTCCCTAAATTGACCTACTTGATAATGTCCCTCTTTCATATGTGGTGCTGGTTTTCCTTTCCAGTCTTCCCTTTCACAATTGCCCTTCTCCTCTTCTATAAAAGAAAGTAATAACTCATCCGTCCCAATATGGTACACTGCCCTAGGGACGAAAAACATATGGTACTGAACAAAGGGACAATTCTAGAATGTGTTGCTCTTATAGGCTAGTCCCTTGGAAGAAAAGGTGGAAACTGAAGTGAGAGGCCTGATTTCTTCCAGACCACTGATTCATGGGCGGTCCCTATTATCTATCTACCCTTGCATCTATCAAAAATTAGAATTAAGAATTTAAATGGTAGTTACATCATAGAATGTATATTAATGTGGGTATTTGAACTGAAAAAATAAATGAAAATTTTAATTGAAAAGTGAATTTGGCCAACTGACTTGACAATTGCTGACTGCCAGGAGACAGCAGGCACATTCCATAAATTAAGTTAAATCTGCAACTCTAATACATTGACAAAAATTAATTAAAGGGAAAATATTGAAAATTACATTCAACTTAAGATAAAAATCTTGTTCACTTTTATATGTCTCATTTTATATTTAAATTTCTTTTTCTTCCTTTTTTTTGTTTTTTGAGGCAGAGTCTTGCTCTATTTCCTAGGCTAGAGTGCAGTAGCATCTTCATAGCTCACTGTAAGCTCAAACTCCTGGGCTCAAGCAATATATTTAATTTTATATATTAATATGTGAGAGAGGTATCACTTCACTTTAGGTAAACATGAATAAAAAGTGTGAAGGTCACTATGTTAGAACATTCTTGACTTTGTTTTCTCCGTAATTTTTAAGGCAACCAAACTGAGACCCAGAAAAGCACAAAGCTGTGCAAGTTCTCAGAGTTAGTGACGAAGATAGAACTAGAAAATCCCATGTTCAGGGACCAATACCTATACTATTTTCTAATCTAATTACGAACTACTTAACATTTTCCAGCAGAGTAATTTTCCCAAACAGAACTTGAGATAGTGACTTCAGGTTAAGTGAGCATGGGGGGAATTCTCAAACAGCATGGACTTAACAGATCCTTAAGCCCAAAGTGCTCTCTTTCTCTGAAAGACAAGTTCCTCTGTTGTTGTTTAATAAAGCCTGTTCCAATTATAGAAGTAGTTAAACTAATTACCTATTGCTGTGGAACAAATTATCCCAACATTTTAGCAGCTTTAAAACATAAACATTTATTATGTCACAATTTCTGTGGGTCAGGAATCTGGGAGCAGCTTAGCTGGGTGGTTCTGGCTCAGGGCATCTCATGAGGTGTAAGCCAAGCAGTTGATTGGAGCTACAGTCATCTGAAGGTTGTAGGATCTGCTTTGGAGCTGACTCAAGGTTGTTGGCAAACCTCAGTTCCCTGCTAATGTGTAGCCAGAGCTTTCAGTTAGGCTGCCTGAATGTCCTCAGGGAACAATAGCTGGCCTCCCCCAGACTGAGTGATTTGGGAGGAGGAGCCCAAGAAGGAAGCCATCTTTTACTAACCTAATAGTGGAAGTGACATAGTATCATTTCTGCCATATTCTAATGGTCACACGGACCAACCCTATACAAGGGAACTGCATGAGAGTGTGACTACCAGGACACAGGGGTAATTGAGGACCAACTTGGAGACCAGCTACCACAGTAGTACATACATGCATACAAAAATAATTTCTAGATAAATAAATATCTTCACCTAGTATTAAAACAATGAAAGCACTAAAAGAAAATATAGGAAATATCTTTATAACTTTGGCACAAGGAAAGAATAACACGAAAGCAAAAAAAAAAAAAAATTATAAAAAGTTAAAAAAATTTCCATACTGAAGGGCACATGAATGATAAAAAACAAATAATATGTGGGATCAGTAAAACTTCAGCAGGTTGATAAAAATAACAAGGATTTAACAATACATAAAAAAAGCTTCTATAAATTCTATAAATTAATAGAAAAAAATAAGCAATTCAATTGAAAAATGCAGAAAGAGTATGAAGAGTCAATTCACATGGGCAATTAACATGAAAAGACCCTCAATCTTAATGTTAATTGGAGATGTGCAAATTGAAACAATAAAATAAAATGCTTATTAAGCCGGGAAAAATTACCAAAATCAATAATCAATGGTGGTGGTATGGAAAAATGGGTTCTATTCACACATGGCCTTTAGAGTTAAAATTTGGCAATGAATGTCAAAAATTTTGAAATGCATATCCGTTGACCCAGTATTGCCATTTTCTAGAGATCATTCCATAAGTGTACCCAAAAGAGCTATGTGCAATGATCACTATATTAGTTATAGAACTGGTAAATGTAAAATGTCTATGAG
>RJWJ010028915.1:0-21060 GCA_004363605.1 Indri indri | reverse complement strand
GAGCAGCCTGAGGTGACCCCACAGAATGGGAACAGTAGGCTGAGCTCAGTTTCTGAAGTGCTGCTGGGGCTTCCCGTTGGTTGAACCCACCTGAAAGACCAAGGGCAGGAGAGTACGGCACACAGCGGGGGGTCCAGGTGGAACTGGATCAGACGGGGCAAAGGGAAGATCACTGATGCAAGATGCGATTTTAATGAAGAGAAATGCAATGTTGCTTCTCATCACCAACATTAGTGGAACCACAGAGGCAAAAAAAAGGAAAAACATCTTTATGAGCTTAGGTCCACCTTGGCTGGAACACATGGCATAAGTGCAAAAATGAGAAATAAAAGATTTTTTAAAGTGAGTTCAGGGCCGGGCTAGGTGACTCACGTCTGTAATCCTAGCGTTCTGGGAGGCCGAGGCAGGAGGATAGATTGAGGTCAGGAGTTCGAGACCAGCATGAGCAAGAGCGAGACCCCCATCTCTACTAAAAATAGAAAAAATTAACTAGGCAACTAAAAAATAGAAACAAAAAATTACCAGGTGTGGTGGCACATGCCTGTAGTCCCAGCTACTCGGGAGGCTGAGGCAGGAGGATCGCTTGAGCCCAGGAGTTTGAGGTTGCTGTGAGCTAGGCTGACACCACTGCACTCTAGCCTGGGCAACAGAGTGAGACTCTATCAATCAATCATCAGTTGGGATCTTGACAGGCAATGTCATGAATACTAGGCTAATGACTTGGTAAGCATTGGGAAGTTACAGCTTTAAGTAAGTGAATAAAACAGAACTACACTTTGGAAATATTAATCTAATGCTATACAGCACAGCTTAGACAGGATGAGGCCAGAAGCAAAGACGTGCAGTTAGTTAAACCATTGCCGCACTGTTTACTTAAATATGTGAAATAATTTAGATAAACCTCAGGGAAAATATGTCACTGAATCTTTGAACCAGTTTAAAGTAAAATATCTTGGTGTTCCTGACTCCTCCTCATTAATTTGGACTCCACTTTATTTACTGACAATAAAATTCTAGAAATACAAATATCTGAAATGGGAGCATTAAGACACAAAGAGCAAAGAATAACAACGCGATTTATGTTAAAAGAGACTGAGAAGAGGGGACATAGGAACCAACTGAAAAAGCTCCCCATAGTCAAAACTGGAACAATTTGAGCAAAAAAAAAAAATAAAGGTAGTATTAGATTATAACCCAAGGTGTAAAATTAATATGTATTTGAGTGCATACTGGTATCAATGGTTGAATAAAATTTGAAATTTGACAATAGCATGCATGCTGAAAGCAGGAAAAATCAGGAATTTTGAAAGTGAAGAAATAGCAGGAGAATGTCTACATGGGAGAAGAGACAAATCTCCCATAGAGAACTCCGAATATTTATTTAGATACTCCTCTCTCGGGGATATCAGTGTAATTCCCCATCCCTTAAGAGTGAGTTTGCACAGTGACTTCCTTCCAAAAATTACAGGGTTAAGGGGGGCAGGAGAGAACCACTTCAGGCGGGCCATCAAAGTCAGCACCATCAGTGGTAAGTCACATTGATAGTTCACACCTGATACCACGTGGTATGGATGGCACTTCACCTTTGTGGTCTTCCTGCCCACACTCCAGTCTAACCACGAGAAACATGCCAGACAAACCTAAGTTGAAACGCATCCTTCAAAATACCTGGCCAGTACTCCTCAAATTGTCAAGGCCATCAAAAGCAGCAAGGAAAGTCTGAGAAACTGTCACAGTTCAGAGGAACCTAAGGAAATAATGATGATGAAATGTAACGTGGTATCCTGGATGGGAACCTGGAACAGAAAAAGGACATTAGGTGAAAACTGAGGATTCTGAATAAAGTACGGGCTTTGACGGATAATAATGGATCAATATTGGTTCTTTAGTTGGGACAAAGCTACCATAGTAATGTTAGATGTTAACCAACCGGGAAACTGGTTACAGGATATGTGAGAACTCTCTGTGCCTTCTTTGCGATCTCTCTGTAAATCTAAAATGATTGCAAATAAAAGTTTACTAAAAATAAAAAAAAGTAGATTGAGAAAATACAAAACTGTTCTTTGTGTGTCCTTTACAGGTGAAGAGCTCTTTTTGAAGTGACCAAATCAGCAGAAACATCTTCAGCTTCAGTACTGCGCCATGTCTTGCAACTGAAATATGATGGATATGTTTAATTACAATTGATGGCAATGACAAAAAAAAAATCAAAGTTCTGACTTATTTTAAAAGAATATTGTCCCCAAGTTTTGCTAAATAGTCCAGCTTAGTTTCTCCTTGCTTTCATATTATCAAATTTCTTGGCTTATACATTTTTAAAATTACATTTAAAACATAAACCAAATAAAAGATTTTACTAAAAAGATTCTTCATGCTTCTTTGCTCTCACTAAAAGGTCTTTGTCATTAGTTCATTCCAAGGATCAAACTCATAATTTTGTTCTCATCCTTGGTTTTTTAGCAGGAGATTGTGGTTCACAGCGACTCAGCTCTCTTTCACCTAAGAACTTTAGGTGAGGAAGGAAAAAAAGGCTACAGATAACTATTCCAAGACAGTTACGGTACATTTAGCCAACACACTTTTGCTCCTTTTCCTGCTGTCTGTAAGTATTACTAATGCTGATCAAGCAAGACTTTAGGCAAAGAACACACTCGGCCTTGCTTCCCAGCTGCTTCCCTGAGGGGTTTGTTTAGTGTGTTGTTGATTTTCTTTCCCTTTCAAATATGAAGTATACGAGCAAGTAATAAAAATTCAATTATCAAATTCAATATGACTCAGTTTTGGTTAAATATTGATGGATCAATGTGCGAAATAATTTTTTTCACATTTCCTCTCCTATTCGATCCATCAGCAACATCTTGCCCTGATGAAAATCCCACTTCCTAATTTCCCCTAGTTCTCCTCCGGCAATTCTGAGTCCATTTCACTTTGGGGGCCTGGGGGAAGGAGAGACAAAACTATCTACCTTATAGATTTCTTGTGACATCTCAGTGAGACAAGATGTCAAAGCACCTGGAACTTAGGAGGCACTCAACAAACTCGAGTATTCTACCATGTAGATGTGGGTGCTTTGTGGGGTTCTCTCTTGGGTCCACTCCTTTCACATCTCATGTTCGTCTTAGATAGCATCATCTACTCCCATGGCTTCAACCGCCTTCTATATGCCAAAGAGGACTCCAAAATCTGTACTTCCAGTTCCTCTCTTACCACTGATCTTAAGAATGTTTCTCTGCCTACTAAACACGTCCATCCAGATGTCCCCTAGACCTTCTCTACCCAACAGGTCCAATGATAGTGACTCATTTTTCAAGGTGATAAATCCAGGTATCAGTGATCTCGGAATGGTCTCATCACACCCTTCTCCTTTCCCCCCACATCCAGACATCAACTTCTGTCACCTAAACTCCATTTGAAACCCTCAGTGGGTGATCTCTTTTGTTTTTTACTATATCCTCCTTGCCTACAACAATGCCTGACACCTAGTAGGTACCTACTCAAATCATTTATTGAATGATTATGACTGTAGTCCAAACCATCATTATCTCTTTGGCAAATCATGTTTATAGCTTCTAAACTAGTCTCCCTGCCTCTGGAAACTCCAGTTCCACCTGCCTTCTCTCCAATCCATTCTATACACCGCCTGCCATGAGCTAAATTGTGAATTTTCTAAAAAAAAAGACCCCGACATTTTCCTTGGTCCTTCCCACATGGTAGCCTCAATTTACCTTGTTAACCCATTCTCCTGCCACTTCTTCACTCTTGAAATTTCCACTTTTCCCTGCCTTCCATATGCATACTTTTTTAAAATTTCAAATTGCAATTGTTTGTTGCTGATATACAGAAAAGCAATTGACTTTTGTATATTAACCTTATATCCTGCAACCTTGCCATAATTGCCTATTAGTTCCAGGAGTTTGTTTCTGGTTTTTTTGCTGATTCCTGGGGGTTTTCTATATAGACAATTATGTCGACTTTGAACAAAGACAATTAGGATTCCAGTTTGGTTCTGCCGTCAGGATGGCAGCACTGGGGTCTGGGGTCTGATTAGGATCTTCGCCATGGAGACACTAAGCCTCCTCCTTGGCCTGGTCCATCACAAGTCTACGCTCATCTGCAGTAAGATATTCAGTAAGGTCTGTACATCCGCCCAAATGGGACAGTACATTGCAAAGATGGTTGTAAACAACTCTGTCATTCTCTGGGGGTCCTTTCTGTAAGTTGGGTTTGAGTTTTTCCAATTCAATAAATCCAAGGTGGAAAATGGGGTATAAGTCCAATACCCTGCTGGCTGTCTTTGAACATTCAAGCCTCCTATGGGGTACTGTCAAATTGGAAATTGCCCTGCTCCGGCTACAGATGCCCTCTAGCCGAACTGAGTTCCCTGCCAGGTCTTGGAGGAGGAGACCATTCCCATTCCCGAGTCATAACCCAGGGCATGTAGGAATGAGGAATTGGTCCCGGCCCTGCCCTCTCCGACCATGGGCCCAATGGTAGACGGTATCGGGGGAGGTTCAGAGAAGTTTGGATTGAAAGGGTTCATGAGGTTTAACCTGGCTGATTCCTCCTCGATTCTGTCATCCAGGGTCTGGCTCCCCTCCCCAACTACAGGCGGAGGTTTCCTTAGTATCATTACCTTTGTCCCGGGCCTTTTGGGCCTTTATTATGCAATTTCATAAGAGACTGTACATATGGTATGTCGTCCCATTTACCTGACCTTTGACAAAATAATTCCAGTTGTAAGACAATATAATAATTTAAGGTTCCATTCAGTGGCCACTTCTCCTTGCACCCCAACATGTACGTTGGCCAGGCAGTATTAAAATAATACGTCATTCTTTTTTCAGACAGGTTCGTGGCTATAAGTTGACCATTCAGCCAAAATTCTTTCCAAGGGACTTTCAGGTGGAACGGAAACAGAGCCTCCTATGTTAAGACAGAACTCAGAAACAATCAAACACAAACAATATAGGGAATTCCTAACACGAACACTCTAAAATGCCAAGCCCTATCAATCGAATGGAAATCCAAAGGGGACAACCACCACCCCAAATGGTGCCTCCAAACAAATGCCCTGCCACAGGGCTGGAAGGTTCCAAACCCTCCCCAAACGGGTGGAATCGAGGGTCTTGGCGTACATGCTGAGGAGCTTACTCAGAAAAATGGCTGAGGCTGTCTGGATGTTTCTAGATCCATTTCCTTCTCCCCGGCAAAGTTCAGGTAGCTATGAGCTGCATCTGATTCTAGGGAGGGAGAGAAAGAAGCTCCTCTGGGGTTAAACAGGCTCTGGCATCTGCTGGGGCTGTTCCTCTCTCTCTCACCTGCAAAGACAATGCTTCTCCCAGCAGAGAACCACGGCTTGACCTGGGGTTGCTTCCTGCCTCTTCCAGCTGTGGCTGCAGTCATGGGGTGCCGTTCTGCTGGGGTACCAAGGGGCCCACCAAGGGACACCAAATTCTGTTACCGAAGCTTGGCACTTGTCCCCGAGGCCGCATCGGAACGAAGATAAGTGGTTTGAGGAGAAGGAAAGAGAAGTTTGTTAATTTGCCAGCAAACAAGGAGGTTGGCAGACTCCTGTCTTAAAGTACCAATGTTCTGCCTCTAAGCAGAAATACAGAGCTTTTAAAGGGGAGGTTTTCAGCTTCAGGCTATTGCTGCTCAACTATAGTTGATGGTTCTGATTCATCCCATCTTCGGCTAAGACAATCTCATGAGTGACCTTCACGGTACAATTCTCTTGAGCCATCTCCTGTGGTACAAAAAACAAAGGACACTCCCCTGCCCCTCCCGACCACTGGCCTAGGGCAAGGATGCAGGTTTTAATTTCCAAAAAGGGCACTCCCCTGCCCTCCTGACCACCGGCCTGAAGCAGGGATGCAGGTTTTAATTCCCAAAAGGAGTGGGGGAGGTTTTAGAGAGACGGAAACATTTTTACCCTTTTTCAGGCCATTCCCCCCTGTGATATTCTGAATTGAAGGAAAAAGGAACAAGGCATTCTTCACTAATTAAAAACAAAGTACTACTTTTATTTGGCTCATTTCTCCATTTATTAGAATAACCACGTTTGGAGAGGCACAAAGCACTTAAGTTTTACATGACTTCGAAGTTATCACAAATCCCAAACTTTTTAGCCACAGATATTTCACCTACTCTGTTTAAAGAAAAAGCTTTCAAAACATCTGAGTTAGCTTAATACACAGAGACCCTGAATATAATGGGAACTAAGTATTTTAAAATGCTTGTACTTTCTGCTCTAATAATGTCTTCTTTAAATGGAATCCAGCATAAAAGGGATTGAAACACATGATGCAAATGCTTTTGAGAGAGAGTGAAATTAATCTGCACAACATGGAAAAAGACGTAGTGTGCAAAGAAGTTCCGCAAGGATTCACTGAGCCATCTGGGCTTCCATGGCTTGTGCTGTCCATTCCGGTGCTGTCTGACTAATTTTCTCCAAAAGGTTATTCACTTGGAAACAAAGTGATTGGATCTGCTTGTCCCAAGTTGGTAGGGCTTCTCGTGCTACAGAAAAAAGAAAATAACATACGAAATTGCAATTACTCCTTTGTGTTCATAGCGAAAGTGAGTGAAAAGATAAACAAAGCAGTATCAATTTTTTTAAAGTTTACTCCAAAAATCTTGGCTAATAAAATTAAGCTAATTAAGCAATAGTTAAGAAAAGTACCCAAATCACTGGCACAAAGTATAAAAACAAAAAACAAAAAAATACATGCAGATACATATTATTATTATTAGTGAAAACAAAATAAAACCAAGCAGCCAAACAACCTTAACCACGACTGCAACAGAAAAAGACTGCCTCACTGAAGCTGGATTTTTCATCAGTAACGTTTACTGATTCATAGACACTGCCACCTACTGGGGAAAGCAGGTCTATTGATATATTCAAGGCTGTCTCTATTTGACTCTGAAGAATAAATATTATAACATTTCAACAAACAAAAGTCATCTTGAATCCACCAGGTTTTTCTATATACCAGCAATATGAAGTTAGAAATTAAAAATTGAGGGGAATGTCTCATTCAAGACAGCACCAAAATTTACAAAAAAGTGCACAGATTTAATGCACCTTTTAATGAAAAAAAATCTATAAAATATTAACATAGCCCATAAAATAACTTGAGTAGACACAAATCACATTCCCAGGCAGAAATATGCAATAATGTAAAAATATCAGTTCTTCCTCCTTAAATATAACTTTAAGGAAATTCCAAAGATAATCCTTCTTTTTTCTATTTTGCTTTCTAACCAGGACAAAATTATTAAAGTTAATAAGGAAGAATTGGTACTTGAGAATAGCCCAGGTAATTCTGAAAATGAAAAACGGTGGTGGAATTGTGGTCTATCCGTACAATGGAATACCAGTCGCCCTTAAAAAGGGATGAAGTACTGACTGCATGTCAGACACGAATGAACCCCCAAATACTACTGAGTATTTTAAGTGAAGTAAGCCGAAAAGTCACATATTGTATGATTCCATTCATATGAAATATCCAGAATAGGTAAATCCATAGAGACAAAAGGCCGATGGGTGGTTGCCAGGGGCTGAGGGGAGGGAGGAATGGGGAGTAACTGCTTAAAGGTCGTGGGTCTCCTTGTGGGGTGATGAAAATGTTCTGGAACTATGTAGAGATGGAGCTTCCACAACACTGTGAATATACTACATGCCGCTGAATTGCTTCTTCAAAATGGTTAATTTTATGTTATATAAATTTCAATTCTATTAAAAAAATAGTGGAGAACAGAAGTTGCTTTACCAACGCTAAAATTTAGAATAAATTTTTTTACTATCATATTGTTACAGATCAGTAGGACCACGTATAGAAATAGATTCAAACATGTATGTGGAACCTAACATATCAACGATCACAATTTTAACAGAAAGAGTGTTTTATTGAATAAATGATACTTGCATAATTGGCTATTCATCTAGAAAAAAACTAAACCATACTCTAAAATTATCCACAAAAATGAACTGTAGATGGATTAACTTTCTGAATACAATAAATAATAACATTAGAAAAAATTTTAGGAAAATACTAGTTTTACCCCAAAGTGGAGGAGACTTTCTTAATCAAAACAGAAAACTCAAAAACCATAACATTAAAAATTGACATATTTGGGTGCACGAAAATTTAAAAATGTGTTTATGGTATGCACTGCCTCCCAGAAAAACTCCTGACAGAACGGGAAAAACATTTGTAACACATGAAACGGCCAAAGTTAACATTATCGTTCTACCAAAAGCTACAGCAAATGGACACTGGAAAGCCAGAGGAAGGTGTGAGGAATGGGAGGAAACAGGAAAGAAAAAGTCACATTAATTCACAGAAGAGGAAATGCTAATGGGCAACACATATAAAGATGTTAAACTTCACAATTGCCAACACACATTAAAACATAATGTAATATTCCACCCCCCCACCCCCGTCAACTGGCAAAAGATAAAAAGAGTGGTAATATCCAGTTGTTGTATTTATTTATCTATTTATTTATTTATTTGACAGAGTCTCATGTTCAATGAGGGGAGAAATTTACATTACTAAAAAAAATTTTTAAAAAGGCTGGGCAAGGTGGCTTATGCTTGTAATCTCAGAGTTTTGGGAGGCAGAAGTGGGAGGATCACTTAAGGCCAAGAGTCCCAGATCAGCCTGGGCAACATAGTGAGACCCCAGCCTATAGTCCCAGCTACTCCGTAGGCTGAGGATCGCTTGAGCCCAGGAATTGGAGGTTGCAGTGAGCTATGATTATGCCACTGCACTCCAGTATGGGCGACAGAGTAAAACTCTGTCTCTAAAAAATAAATAAAAATATAATAAAAAGAAGACCTATATGAATGGATTGGCAAAAGAAAGCTAGAAAGGACCAAGCAGGGCCTTTTGGAGACTGTAGAATTTTGTTCTACAAATAATGGGGAAAACATTCATTAGAGCGCAAACAAGAGAATAACATGATTTAATCATTTCTTTCTTTCTTTTTTTTTTTTTTTGTTTGCTCTTTTAAAAGATCACAATCACTCCAGCTGTACTACGTTACTGGACTAGAAAGGAGCAATTTTAAAAATGAGAAAAAAAAGCTAAGAGGCTATTTCTGAAGACCAGAAGAGGTTATGATAGTAGGATTCAGAATAGGTTGGTGAAAGTAAGAAATGAAGAAAAGTACACAGATTCCAAGTACAACTAGGAGGTAAAACTGATAGGATTCTGGACAGAGAAAAAGAGACGGGGTCGAGGATAAGGAATGCTGGAGAACGGGCAGTCTGGGGATGGCGGGTTGGTTGAATGGTCCTGGGGCACACAGGAAGGGGAGATAATGAATTCAGGTTTGGATATATTCATTCTAAGATGCCCAGGAAGCGATCAGGTAGAAACACGGGGTTGGAACTTAGAAAAAGGTGATCAATCTATGCACTATCTACATAGAGATGATGAATCAAAGGGAACAGATGAGATTACTTATGGAAACTCAGTAGTGGGAGGAGGAAAAGGTCTGGGATTAAGCCCTAAGTAACCCCCAAATTTAAATTTAAAGGCACTACAGAATTTACAAAGATGACTGCAAAGAATACATGAAGAAACAGGAGGAAAAGCAGGAGATGCGGTGGAAGAGAGGACAGAAATCAAGGCGGTGGCGGGGGGGGCGGAGTTCAAAACGAAGTGAGTAATTAATAAGATCTGACATACTGAAAGTCAAGATGAGAACTGGTAAGAAGAGCTCTATGACAGGTGAAAAAAAAATTGAAAACAAAAATTAGGAAAAAAAAAAAAGAGAGGAGACCTAGAAGACAAAAGAATTTTGAGCTAGTCCTGTGGATGTTTAAATATTGCTGGAAAGAATCCAATAGAGAGAGAAAGGATAAAAACAGAGAAGAGTAACTGTTAACCTCAGGTTCCTAAAAACAGTATTTTTTTTTTTTTTTTTTTTTTTTTTTAGGGGTTAGGGACAGGGCTCAGAGAAGGGATCCAAAGCACCACTGGAGGAACTAGACAGGAAAATGGAAACCACATCCAGGATAACAAGAAAAAGAGATTTAGAACTATATCTAAAATTTAGAGGTTTATAAATGTGATAAAGAAGTTAAAATATTTCACACTGATAGCTTTTTTTCTGTGAAATAGAAAACAAGGTTTTTCTGCTGAGGGTGAGGAAGGAGAAAGTCAGATATCTAAGAAAAATAAAATCCAACGTAGTCATTGCAAACTGGGAAAAAGAGTGGAAGAGAGAAATGTGTCATGAGTCCCAGGAAGTGCTGAGGACCTGTGACCTTGAATTTACAGGGGTGTCAGTCTGTCTGCTGTCCGACTCTTCTCCAGCAACATTAGCTAGCTGTACAAGTACACACACGGAAAATAGGGAAAATGGATTCATTGAAGGTGAAGTTTTGCTAGACAACTGAAACAAAAGCCAACAGTGTTCTGGGGTACCTGTAAAAAAGTAACTGAAATAATGGACCATGGAATCTAAGCTAAATAGGAAGAGAAGTAAAGATTAAAAAGGGTTGCACCAACGGGAAGAAAGCAGAAGAGTCCACGGACCAGAGGCTCCAATGTGGGCAAGGAAGAGTGGAAGTGGGAGTAACTGAGACAGACCACCAGAGAGACAGGGAGAAGGTTACAGTCAGGGTGGGATATTTCAAATTAAAATTTCACAAGTGGAACAGCTGCAGGTAAGGCAAGGTCCAGGAGTAAATGAGGTGGGAATAAGAAGCCGAGAAGGTGCTAGACAGTGAGAAAGGCGAGCCATCCACTGCCCCGTCTGCCTCCATCAGTCTGATGAGCTGCTGAACAGGAAACGCAACTGTCATTGCTACATGCCTGATACAGGACACGTGGTCAATAAATGTTTGATGAGTAAATGAATGAAGTGGTACAACAATTCAAGTTTCAAGGTCTTCTTTAACATAGAAAATATTGCATTAAGCAGATTCATGAAAATCACTTCTTAAAAATTATTTTAAATTACTTCTTTTGGAAATAAGCTCATTCCAGTAACAAGATTCTGGGTCAAAGGAAATTGTTCAACATGTTTTAATCATAAATATACAACAGTTCACTGCCATTTCATGACGACAGAAATGCACAAAACCTCTTACTTTCAAAATGAACTATTCCATCAATCTGGTCAATAAATCCATTCATACGTCCTTCTGTTATCATTTGAGATGCTATTTTTTCTGCCTATAAAAAAAGCAAAAAAAAACTCTCAGAAATTTTAGTTATATCTAACAATTATTCACATAAGAGAATTGAAAGCTTTTGGTTTAAGTACCTATCACTAAGCTTTACATACGTGTTGATTTGCCATTCACTAGAAGAATAAACCTTGTAAATCTGGCTATTTCCTCGATTCTTTCTGAGTATAACCCATTATTTTAAGTTAACTGGGATCTGTTTTTGTTGTAGAATTTTGTACATGAATACAGCTTTTTTTTTTTGTTTTGTTTTACCAATTTTCGCCTCTGCTCAAAATCAAACTAACAATTTTTCTACTCACCAGGTCCACACCTCAAAAAAATAAACTAGTTTTATTTCATTTCAATTTCCACAGTATTTATTACCCCATAAACTCTCTAAAAAAGCAATATTTTTTTAAGAAAAAATTGAAAGGAAGAATAGACGTTCAAATTAAAAAGGGAATTGAAAAGATTTAAAAGACAATTAACAGGAAGCAAAAGATCCTCTACCCAGCTCCTAAAGACATATTTAATATTTACTATGTGTAAGCAAACTGAATTGTGATTTGGTCATTTATTAGTTGTGACCATCTTCACAATCAACCTTAAATCACTCCTGAATAGACTGTGACTAGCATTTATTGTTAAAGTACTGGGAGGCCAAGGTGGGAGGATTGCTTGAGGTCAGGAGTTCAAGACCAGCCTAAGCGAGACCCTGTCTCTACAAAACATAGAAAAATTAACCAGGCATGGTGGTACATGCCTATAGTCACAGCTACCCTGGAAGCTGAGGCAGGAAGATTGCTTGAGCCCAGGAGTCTCAGGTTGCAGTGAGCTGTGATGATGCCACTGCACTCTAGCCGGGGTGACACAATGGAGACACTGTCTTAAAGAAAAAAAAAAAAAGAAAAAAGATATTCACTTCTATTAGTCTCAGCAAGCGATCATACCTCAAAGTGTATGAGGAAAGCATTTTTTTTTTTTTTTTTTTTTTTGAGTAGCTGGGACTAAAGCTGTGCATCACCATGCCCAGCTAATTTTTAAAATTTTTTTGTAGAGACAGGGTCTTGCTCTTGCTCAGGCTGGTCTTGAACTCCTGACCTCGAATGATCCTCCCGCCTCAGCCTCCCAGAGTGCTAGGATTACAGGCATGAGCCACTGCGCCCAGTCAGGAAAGCATTTTTTAATGATAACTTAAAGCCTTGGTTCCCAAATTGTTCCACTTCCTTTATTGTGTACTGAATGAACAAGGAATTGTAAAAAAAATTCTAAATTAAAATTTCACTACCAGATAAAAGGGATGTAACCCATAACTGTACAACTTTAAAGTTTGTGAGTTAGATAAAAGTAAGGTTGATTGCTTATTTTTAATATGATTTAAAATTAAGAGTATATTTTATAAATAATATCTGAAACACCCTCTAAATAATATTGGTAATTTGTTGGAATCTAAACATAGGTAACCAAACCCTAAGACTAGAATAAAATTAAATTCCCTAGTAAGTCAGTGAACTTCGTAAGTTAAATCAAGTAATTCAATAGAATAGCCTGGAATATTACCACAGTCATTCTCTCAAAGACATGAAATATATAACCTTTGAGTCAATCCAGGGCAGGAAAAAAGAAGTAAGGTATGTTATCAAAATCTTAAATTAGTCAGAAATCAGAAACCACTAAGAAGTGGATTTAAACAGACACTAAACAAAGATATTCTCACAAATGGGTGTCATAACCTGAAACTCCTTTAAGATTTCCATTCTAGGCTACTACGTTACAAAACACAATTTAAAACACCAAAAACACAAAGACAATTCCATTATAGTACTATTTTAACATTTAAATAATTTATTTCCATATATTTGAGGCTTTCTATGTGTAATTTTTGTGTTAGCTGATAACATTTATCAATTATATATTTTATTTTCTCATCACTCCCTAGTTTTGTCTCTTAACTTCCTTTCTTTGTGTTGGAATCAAGAAAATACCTTAGCGGCAGGGATCTCTAAGAGAGCTCCGAGTTCTTCAAAGGTAATATTATTATATAATTTGCTCGCAGACAACAAATTGTGTTCAATAACAGCTCTGTCCAAGATGCTGGAACCTTAAATAAACATAAATAAGACAGTTGTAAGTTTGAAACTAGTTTTACACTGTAAAAAGGCACTTTCTTTATCCTGAAAACTTCTAGGCATGTAGTAACTTAAAATCATCATCGTTTAAATTTGGTATATATTTACAATGGAATATTACTCAATCATAAGAAACGACAGTGATCTAGCACCTCTTACACTTTCCTGGATTAAAATTAAGCCCATTATCCAAAGTGAGGCACCACAAGAGCAGAAGAACGGGCTCCACTTGTACTCGCCATCAAACTGGTTCTAACTGATCAACACTAGGGTGATCACATGACAGAAATACTCTCTAGGGATGAGGGGGATGGGGGGCAAATCAACAACTAAAGGACACGGGGAGCACTAAGGGGGGGTGTGGGAAGGGCATGCCTTTAACCCGCACTTGGGTGAGGCAAAGGCATAACGTGTAACTGTAGTGTTTGTACCCTCACAATACCCTGGAATAAAAAAAAAAAAAAAAAAATCATCATCGTTATTTCCCTGACTGAAATTTTTAAAGTACTGGGCAACACAGCGAGACCTCATTTCTATAAAAAATTTAAAAAAAAAAAAATTAGCCGAGCATGGTGGCACGTGCCTGTAGTTCCAGCTACTTGTGAGGCTGAGGCAGGAGGATCACCTGAGCTCAGGAGTTTGAGGCCACAGTGAGCTATGACTGTGCCACCGCACTCCAGCCTGAGCAACAGAGCAAGATCCCGTCTCTAAAAAAAATTTTTTTAAGTAACCAGAATGCCTTATTTGGTTAATATGCAACTAAATAAAAATAACATAGTTAGAAAATGAGCGAATGGCAAGTAATTACTAACTAGGTAAATGGATTTAAGCCTTTGGGTTTGGGGTTTTGCTTCTTTAGGCTAGCTGTCAAATTCATTAACTTTCCTTATCTTGCTACAAGCACGACAATCAATAAACCTGTTCTGTAAGCTTGATACTGATCTCTGTTCTTTTGGGTGCTCAAGCACCTAACTCCGAGTCAAATGAGAGACATGACCAGGAGGAAGGACCAGCTAACCTCCCTGAGAGATCAGGCACAGAAACCTCCTTTAAGTGACGCAATACAGCACCTGGTGAAGTCTGGGACCAAAGGCCCCGCTCTGAACATGTTAGATTGCTAAGCTCACCTAATTCTTCATGGTATTTCTGTTGAGCACTTACTACAGCCCAGGTACTAACTAATAGGTGCTGGAACAAGATATACTTAGAGAATTCAAGGGAAGCATTCTGAGACTCCCTATTTCTTATAATGCCTCACTTCTCCTTTGCCAGAATTCTACTCATGATTTTCTAGTTTTTCTCTTAACTTCTATCTCCCAGTCTCCCTCGCTGGTCGCTCCTCCTTTCCCTTACCTCTAAAATTCGAGGGCTCAATTGTGCACCTTCATCTCTTTTTTTCTTCCTACTCATCTTCAGTCTATATAATATTCCTCTTCTTTTTATCAGGAGGTGCTATATAGAACTATAGAAAGATAGCAAGATGCTTCTAATTCAACATAATTTCTACTAGTCCGTACTAGTAGAAATTAAATATTTACCGCCATATACATACAAAACGTGGTCATTACCATCAGCTGTAGTTGCTTTTTGGTGTGGCATCAGCATGGCAGCGAATTCTTGAAGTTGATTTCCTCGGATGATCCTGTCTAGGTACATTTTTTCTAGGATCCCATAGGCAGCAAGTTGCTGGCACCTTTCATCCTTAAAAAGAGTAGCCAGCATCCGAGAACGCTGCTGTCCTAAGAGAAACAAATGAACAACAGATATTTCTACAATGCTTCTTCATAAAAAATAATCTATCTTATGACCTCATTTTTGCCTACTAAAATATGCTGTCAATACTCATTATTCACAGTAGTTACAGTCTATAAAACTGCTGCCAACACTGAATTAGCAAATACGCAACTGCTCCTCTTATGGGAAATATGGGGTTAAGTACCGTGAGCCTCTGGCCACAACATTTCTGTCAGCCAATCAGTCTATAACCTTGTTTTATGTGTGCTCCCGTTTAAAGATATCTTATTTAATATATCCTGTTGATTCATTAACATTGAACTCATGACCAGCACTGTAACTCATACCTAAATGAAGCTTATCTAACACACTAATTTTCTCTGCAAGGCACTTAAGAACACTAGACAGCACTTTCAGCACTATGGTTGGGGGCCATTTTAAAAAGCAAAATCACTGATAAAAGCACAAAAATGTGAAAAACATGATATTGAATAGACCACGAAAAGGACACTTGTCCATAGTATAAGAGCTGAAAAAAAGCAGAGCATCAGCTTATTTGGCCTCAGCTGAAAATATATGCGCTGGGTCAAATGTTTTTCCATTTTGCACACGTCTACAAATGACTGTGAGAGCACTGAAGTATTGGCTTTGGGGTTACGAATAAATTTTTAGCAAGTAGGTAAATCCACACACATGGAATCCACCGACAATGAGGATCAACTATATATTCATATGCTGAGACCTAGATAGAAACCAAAATGTTATAAGTGGTTAAAAGTACAGGTAATTTCTATTTTCTTTTTCTTGCTTACTTGTACTTCATAATAAATGAAATGCAAATTAAAACTAAAGAGAGATACTATTTTTCATCTACCAGATCAGAAAAGATCAAGAAATTTGGTAGTACCTATGTGAGGAATCAAGTACTTGTGAACATTTTTGTTTGGAGTGTAACATTACAGGGCAATGTATAATTTCTATCAACAGTTTAAAAGTATGTACCTTTGGATCCAGAAAGTTAGTCCATACATACACTCATATATGTGCATAATCACTGCAGTGTTCTGTAGTTGAATAAATAAATTATGGTAAAGCCAGACAATAGAAAATCAAAAAGAATGAGTCATATGTGCTGACATGTAAAGATCACTACGATGTATATACTTAACATGAAAAAAGCAAGTTGCAAAAGTGTATATATCATGCTACCATTTAGGTATAAAGAACATGAAGGAAATTTTTATATAGAAGGAAATATAAGAAACGAGTAATAGTTGTTCAGAAAAGGAAGCAGTAACATGTTTATGCACTGCCTTTTCAGTAACAAAAAAGAAAATATTACCACTTTATAATGAATGAAATGTGTAGTCTGAACATGTCATTAGGCTCTCAACTAAAGATTCCAGAATGATTTTTAAAAAGTCATGGTTTAGAATTAGCATTTCCTCTTAATGACCTTTCCACTTTATAAACTGAGTGACTTACATGCTATAATTTGGTAGAAAGAACAAAGAATAGTTTGTTATATTTATTGAAGAAAAAGATAAATGCCAGGTCTAAAACTGAGGCTTGAAGTTTAAAATAAAAACAAACACACAAACAAAAAATTCCAAAAACAGTACATTAATTATCACTTCATTAATCTCTAGATTTTAATTTTTGTTTCCTTCTGTGTAATTCTCACTTCATTTAATATCTCTTTAGTGAAATTTTAGGAAAATTAAACTTTATCTCTCTTAACTATTACTAACACATACAGGCAATAGATTGATACATGCATATTAAATTATTTTAACAATTTTATTGCTGTTTTTAACTGTTTAAATGCTTAAACTAAATTTAGCATAATTGTATTAAAAAGGCATTCCTCTGAAGAATAGTTCCTTGCTAAATTTTCCAATAGTAACCAACCTAAAGTCACTAAGATAACTGTTATTTAAGCATAAATTATGTGTTTACCTGCTGATGCTAAGATGGTACAGTGCAAAGCATGTTTTAAGGCCTCTAGTCTTTCGCTTTCGTGGACTATTGTCTTGTAGGAGAGCTCATTGTACCTTTGTGCAGCTTCAATGAATTTTCTTCTATAATCAAGAACACGTGCATAGCATACCTACAAAGGGAAAATGTTTCAATTAGGAGAACAAAGAAAAAGAAAAAAGAGAGAGAGAGAACAAATTTCTAATATTTAAGAGCATTTATCAGATATTCTGGAACATTTTAGTATGGTACAATTCTCTAATACAAAATTAATTCCAAATCAGCTCATGTTACCTTATAATGTATCTGTAATTGTTCATTGGTTGATTCATTCTGAAGCAATGATGCTCGGTTTATGTAAGCCTCTGCCTGGACTGGATCATCGTCCTCCAGGTATAGCCTAGCAATCTTCAGGTAAGTTTCCAGCTTATAATCTACATTGTACTGTCTGGGATATAACAGAAAAACACACAATGACCCAATATTTTATCAAGAAAATTTTTATGAATGATAGAAAATATGCTATTTTTTTCCTTATATATATTGTTAATAAAAAGGAATCGAACTTGTCTGCATTATATTATAGAAAAACTAAAAAATAAGTTTTCGTGAATTATTATTTTTTTTTATCATCATTGATCACATTATATCTTAGCAACTTCTAATCCTCAGATATCTCAGATAAGCTAAAGATCTTAATAGAGCAACTGCCCAGTACGGGGCCACATCATATGCTAGTAGTAGGACTATATACCAGCACAACCTTCCTAGAAAACAATTTGGCGACACGATCTGCAACAATCTTTTGAATCCTTTAAAATGCATATATCCTTAACCCATTATACTTTGTCTCTCGAAATAAATCCTAAAAAGATAGTAAAGGACGTGCCCACATATGTATGTAGGAGGATATTCATTTGTCAAGTTATTTATAAATATCCAAGGCCTCCTCCTTGCTCTTATTAAGAAAACACTTCAAGCGTATTCCCATCTTAGGGCTTTGCAGTAGTCATCCCCTCTAAGAGTATCTAGTGATACTCTTCCCTCACATAGCCCACAGTTCTTTCAAGTCTTTGAGAAAGTGACATCAGGGCCACTCCACCACCCCAATCACTCTATTTAAGGATACATACAACCTGTCTCCACTTTGCCCCTTTGCTTTTCTCCATAGCACTTATCATCCTCTAACATACTATAAAATGTATGTATTTTATTTATTAAATTGTTTACCTGTTTCCTATACTAGAATGTAAGCAAAAATATTAAGTGAACAATTTATATATCCTATACATAGTCATCCAATATCCACTATTTACTATACTTTTGTCCTGTTTCCAAAGGAATTCCCACCAACACTTGGGCTGCATTTCTCCAATCTTCTTCTTTCTCATATATGGATGCAAGATGCTGTCTTATGGAAGCAACCTGGAATAGTAGATATTCATGTTAAATTATTTCAACTAGACATTAGTAACTAAAATAAATAGATAAGTTAATCTACGGCAATTCAGCATATTAAGCTGGCAAGTCAAAAGTTTCTCTGGGCCACCAAATTTTTCCATGAATTTTGCATTCGTAGAATATCAAAGTAGTGAACTGAAACCACATTTCTGCAATGTGGATTATGGCAATATTGAAGTTTAAATGTTAAATTTTGCTTTTATGTAATGGTATACATGATGCTAGAGTTTTCCTGTGTTTTCAGCCTGTTTTTACCAATTTTTAAAAAATTTTCTAAAGAGTAATATTTGGTTCATAAAATCAACTTTAATCTATGAGCAAATATCAGCTGGAGTTGCAAAATCCTAATATTTATTTGGTTGTACACTGTAAAATGCTGTTCGGCACATTGTTTTGTCAAGAATGAAACTGAATGATTATATCTTTTAAGAATTTAATAACATCAGATTCTCAAAACAATTGCTGTTTCAAGTTAAAAAACCGCTCTCCAGATTTTTACCTGCTCCTCAAATGAAATGACTCTAGGCTGGATCTTTTCCAAGGTGAAATGATAGATTTCTTTGGCTGTGCTATCAGGCAGGTTAGGGAGATGCGTGCAGAAATCAGTGAGCAACTGCCTCGAGATCACAAGACTGACATTCTCATTTACCACTTGTTGAAAAAAATAAGAGATAAGAAAACATGAGTAACTTACAAATTTTCATTAAGCAATCAATCTTTACCTGAAATTAATACTAAAAACAATCTATATTAGTGCAGCCTTCAAGGCATTATTCATTTTTCATTATTTCATTTTCATTTTTCTACCAAAAGAAAAAAGAAAAAGAAAAATTAGCTGGGCATGGTAGTTCATGCCTATAGTTCCAGCTACTCAGGAGGCTGAGGCAGGAGGTATCCCTTGAGCCCAGGAGTTTGAGGTTTCAGTTAACTATGACAACACCACTGTACTCTAGCCTGGGCGACAGAGTGAGAACCTGTCTGAAAAAAGGAAAGAAAGAAAGAAAGAAAAGAAAGGAAGGAAAGGAAGGGGAAGGAAGGGAGGAAGAGAGGAAGGGAAAGGGAGGAAGGGAGGAAAAGTCATTTAATCTTGAGACTCATTTTACGATAGATTATATAGGGATGCCCATATCTGTATTGTCTAGTCACCGGGTTATTAAAAGGAGCCTATGTGATGGATAATGTGGGTAAAAACACACTGTAAACTGTAAAGCACTGTCAAGTATCATTAATATTGTTAACTCACTATAAATTCCAGCCTGAATTTTGAGTAATTTTCAAGACACTTTGATATGTTTTAAGTCAGGGTGTAGGGAAATGTGTCTTGAAGGATGGAAATTTCTAGTTCCCATTTCAAAAGGAATGTTCTTAACATTAATAACAGCTTACACTTACACAGCACTTATTATATGCCAGGTACTATTCTAAGCACTTTATTATGTGTATTAACTCGTTTAATCTCCCAATAATTCTACAGGGTAAGTATCACATTCCCATTTTATAGAAGAGGAAAAGGAGGCTCAAAGACGTTAAATAACTTACCCAGGATCATGCAGCTCTTAAAATAGCAAACCAGGATTTGCATTCAAATTATTCTCTTTATCATTGTGCTATACTGTCTCTCATCAGCTACTATAATAACTATACAAAACCTTAACTGGGATTCTAATTCTGAAGACCATTCATCAAAAATTAAGTTCTAAATAGTTTACATTCTAAAATCCATCAATCAGTCTCAACGCATATTTAACATTGATAATTTGACATAAAACAAGGCTTGCGAAAGCTTTAAAGTCCTATCTCAGGAATACAAGGCAAACATGCAAATATGGAGTTTCCATTTCACTCACTCGCTTCCACAAAAGCTTTCAAAGCTTCTAGTTGTTCTGCTCCAGATAACTGAATAGCTTTTTCCAAGATCTGACGATACCTAAAACAACATCAAATAAAAAGGATGTTCAGAGGGCACCATATTTTCAAATGCAAACTTGGAAGGTTTATTCATTCATTTCTAACTTTGATGTGTATTTATTCATTTCTATTCACCCTGGTTTCTTTCAGAGTGTTCTCATTTGTGGTTTTCTTTATAGTACACCACAGTTTTGTCTGTTTGTTTGGGTGTTTTTTTTTTTTTTTGAGCCTGTTGCTCAGGCTAGAGTGCAGTGGCTTCATAGCTTACCATAACCTCAAACTTCTGGGCTCAAGCCATCCTCCTGCCTCGGCCTCCTGAGTAGCTAGGACTATAGGTGTGCCCCACCACTCGGAGCTAATTTTTTTATTTTTTGTAGAGACAGGGGTCTCACTGATTGCCCAAGTTGGGCTACATCTCAGCCTCCCAAAGTGCTTGGCTTACAGGTGTGGGCCATTGTGCCCAGCCTTTTTGTTTTTAAGTCTCTGGTCCATCACAAGAAATACTAAATCTACAGTTCTAAGGTGCCATTTCTTCTAGTTTTCGGTACAGTATACCAGAATTTTTTAAAAGTTTTCAAGCCCATCAAAAGAAAGAGTGAATCTATAACTCCAAGTTACTGAATCTAAGGTGCCATTTTTTTCTCAAAAATTTTAGTTGTG
>RJWJ010028914.1:0-20884 GCA_004363605.1 Indri indri | reverse complement strand
TGGAATAAAAAAAAAAAAAAAGTCAGTCACAGAGACAGAGCAGAGAAATAAGAGAAAAGAGCAATGCCTACAAGAAATATGGGATTATGTGAAGAGGCCTAACATAAGACTCATAGGCATCCCTGAGGATAAAGAATAAAACACACAAAGGTTAGAATATCTATTTGAGAGAACAATTGAGTATAATTTCACTGGCCTTGCTAGATATCTAAATATCCAAGTACAAGAAGCTCGAAGGACTCCTGGGAGATTCATCACAAAGAGGAAAACACCATGACACACAGTCATCAGACTGGCCAAAATAAAACATGAAAGAGGCGCTCCTACAAGCTGTAAGGCAAAAGCAGCATGTAACTTACAAAGGAAAACCATTGGATAAACTGCAGACTTCTCAGCTGAGACCATACAAGCCAAAAGAGATTGGCACCCCACTCTCAGTCTTCTCAAACAGAATTATGCCCAGCCTGGAATTTTGTATCCTACAAAACTAAGTTTCATATATGAGGGGGAAATAAAGTCTTTCTCAGACAAGCAAACACTGAGGGAATTTGTCAAAACAAGACCAGCCCTCCAGGAAGTACTCAGAACTGTGTTACACACAGATCAGCACAACAGACACTCACCAGTGTAAAATGATCCAAAAGCTAAAGCTCAAAAGCCAGATACCATGATGGCTCAAGACACAAAACAAAGCAACAAAGTTCTACTCAACAGGATGAACAGAGATCCACCCCACTTACGAATTCTTTCAATAAACGTGAATGGCTTGAACTGCCAACTGAACAAACATAGGCTGGACAAATGGATAAATATAAACAAACCAAGAATCTTCTATCTTCAGGAAACACATCTAACCCATAAGGATGTATCCAGACTCAAGGTGAAGGAATAGAAAACAGTATTCCACGCAAACGGAAACCAAAAGAAAGCCAGTGTAGCAGTTCTCACATCAGATAACTTAGTCTTTAATCAACAAAAATAATGAAAGACAAAGATGGTCATTATATAATGGTAAAGAGAACAATTCAAAAAGAAGACATAACAATTCTAAGTATTTACACACCCAACACAGGAGTGTTTATATCCATAAAGCAAATCCTATTTGATCTAAACAAAATAATAAACAACAGCCCTATAATAGCCAGGGACTTCAACGTCCCACTGACAGAACAAAACAGATCTTCCAAACAGAAAATAAACAAAGAAACAAAGGACTTAAACAAAACTCTAGAACAACTGGGCCTAACAGACATTTATTCTACCCAAAAACCACTGAATATACATTCTTCTCATCAGCTCATGGGACGTTCTCTAAGACTGACCACATCCTAAGCCACAAAACATATCTCAACAAATTTTAAAAAATAGAAATTATACCATGCATCTTCTCAGACCACAGCAGAAATTAGAAATCAACTCAGACAGAAACACTCATCTCTATACAAAGTCATGCTGAATGATTATTGAGTCAAGGAGGAAATTAAGACAGAAATCAAAACATTCTTTGAACTAAATGATAATGGGGACACAAGTTATCTAAATATACAGGACATAGCTAAAGCAGTTCTGAGAGGAAAATTCATATCTTTAAATGCCTACATTGAAAAGATAGAAAGCTCACAAATCAATAATCTAATGAATTGACTCGAAGAACTGGAAAAAAAAAGAGCAAACCCAGCAGAAGAAAAGAAATAACCAAGATCAGGGCAAAAACTAAATGAAATCAATAACAAAAGAACTATACAAAAGATTAATGAAACAAAAATCTGGTTATTTTAAAAGATAAACAAAATTGACATACCTCTCACTAGATTAATCAGAAACAGAAAACACTCTAGTAAACTCAATCAGAAATGAAAAAGAAGAAATTTCAACGGATAACACAGAAACATATCATCTCTGAATACTATTAATAACTCTATGCACATAAACTTGAAATCGAGGAGGATATGGACAAACTCTTAGAAACACACAGCCTCCCTCGGCTCAATAACAAAGAAATAGAACTTCTGAATGGACCAATATCAAGTACAAAAATTGAAACACCAATAAAAAACCTTCCTTAAAAAAAAAGTTCCAAACAAATTGGTTTCACACCTGAATTCTCAATATAAGTCTTGATACTTCTTTTAAAACATATTCATGGGTATTAAATGGGATAGTGTATAAAAATCTGTGATTATAGATCTCAGAATAAAAACTGTAAGGCAGATACAAGTCTATGATTGTGATTTTCCTTCTGCACAATATTTTTGTTTTGCTTCATCTTGAAAAATAGAAGTTAAGTATTCAAATGTTTATAACAGCACAATTCACAATTGCAAAGATGTGGAAACAACCAAAGTGCCCATCAATACATGAGTGGTTTAATAAAATGTGGTATATGTATACCATGGAATACTGCTCAGCCACAAAAAACAATGGTGAACTAACACCTCTTGCATTATTCCTGGATGGCACTGGAGCCCATTCTTCTAAGTCAAGTATCACAAGAATGGAAAAACAAGCACAACATACTCACCATCAAATTGGTACTTATTGATCAACAGTTATGTACACATATGGAAGTAACATTCATCAGGTGTCAGGCAGGTGGGGGGCAGGAGGAGATGGGTAAATTCGTACCTAATGGGTGCAGTGCTCACTGTCTGGGGAATGGGCACACTTACAGCTCTGACTCGGCTGATACGAAGGCAGTATACGTAACCTAAACATTTGTACCCCTGTAATATTCTGAAATAAAATAAAGAAAAAATACTCGGTGTCACTAACCATCAGGGAAATGCAAATTAAAACCACAATGAGATATCACCTTACTCCTGTTAGAATGGCTTTTATTAAAAAGTCCAACAACAATAGATGCAGGTGTGGATACAGAGAAAGGAGCACTTAAACACTGTCGGTAGGACTGAAAATTAATACTACCCCTATGGAAAACGGTATGGATATTTCTCAAAGGACTAAAAGTAATCCTGCCATTCAATCCAGCAATCCCACTACTGGCTGTCTACCCAACAGAAAAGAAGTCATTTTATCAAAAAGACACCTGGACTCAAATGTTTATTGCAGCACAATTCACAATTGCAGAGATGTGGAATCAACCTGAGTGCCCATCAAGTCGTGTGGATTAACAAAATGTGCTGTATATATACCATGGAGTACTACTCAGCCATAAAAAAGGATGAATTAATGCCTTTTGCAGTAATTTGGCAGGAAGTGGAGACCATTATCCTAAGCAAAGTATTTCAAGAATGGAAAAACACATACAACATGTACTTTCTAATAAATTGGAACTGATGAGCACACAAGTACACAGTAGAAAGTAAAAGTCACTGGAAATCAAGCAGGGGGAAGGGGGGGGCCAGTGGAGGGGAAGGGCAAAAACCTACCTAACAGGTACAATGAACACTATTCAAGTGATGGGCACATTTACAGTCCTGACTCAAGCCATATATCAAAAACATCTATACTCCCTTAATATTTTGAAATAAAAAATATTAAAGGCACAGACAAAAAAAATTATGAGGCTAACCCATAGTAAAAATATTGCAAATAAATAAAAATATATAAGCACTGTAAAAAAAAAAAAAAAGACCATTAGCAGCTACACTGCAGTAATGCATTTTATATAACTGACTCGTAATAAAAGAGGGAATCTTAGTATGGTAAAATAAAGATTCCAACAGGGAATCTTAGTATGGTAAAATAAAAGGACTTAAATTAATGCAACCATAGCTAAACAATGACTACTGGTTATCTGCAAAGAACGAACTGATAATAAAAACTCTAAAACACAAAAGATGACCACAAGCTTTTGCAAAGATAGAGGAGGCACACTTTTCACTATTCCCCCTAACATATACCTTGTATATACCTAAAAACTCTGGATATTATATATAAAACAAGAGACTCTGAAAGGCAGAGAGAAGGCAACAGACCAACTAGGGACTTTGAGACACACCGATGACACTGGTATATAAGGTTTTCCTTTTGCCTTATATATTTGCCTTATATATACTTACTATTTGAAGTTTAAGAAGCTGGAAACCTGGATACACCAACAGGCACAGACAAAAAGACTCGCAATGAAAGCCTGCCCTCTAGCCAAGGCACCAGAGAAGGGTCACTTTGTCAAGACAGAGAACTTTTAGACAATAACCACTATATTGCTGTCCAATACCACACACACAGACACACACACACGTGGCCTGATTCCCACCCACACAAGCAAGATCAACTGGAGATACTGAACTTTCACCCTCATCAGGTGGTACAGTGGCACTCAAACCATGCACTGGGTTAATGCCAGAGAAGGCTGGATAGGGAGCCAAAACTTTCTACCCTAGTAGCTAATAACAAGTCCCAACCACAGTGGCAGTGGAGACTAACTGGGTTACTTGGACTTCCATCCCTAACCAGCATTAATTAAACTCCATGATCCTGCTGTGGTGGTATCAGAAGAACCCAAGGAGAGAGCTGAAACTGAAAAAGTACATGAAGAAATAATGGCATGCTGGTAAGAACGTGGAGCAACACTGCTGGTGGGAATGCAAAATGGTATAGTTGCTTTAAAAGACATTCTGACAGTTTCATACAAAACTAAACATTAAACATAGGCTTATGATATGATCCCACAGTTGCACTCTTAAGTATTCACCCAGTTGAGTTGAAAACTGATCTCCGCACAAGAAAAAAATCTGTACATAAAATTTATACCAGTTTTATTCATAAATGCCAAAACCTGGGATCAACCAAGATGTCCTTCAATAAGTGAATGGATAAACAAACTGTAGTACATCCATATTAATACAATGGAATATGATTCAGCAATAAAAATAAATGAGCTGTCAAGCCACAAAAACATGGAGGAAACAACTGCATATTGCTAAGTGAAAGAAGTCATCTGAAAAGGCTACATACTGTATGATTCCACCTATATGACATTCTAGAAAAGACAAAACTATAGAGACAATAAAAAGAACAGTTTGTTGCAGGGTTCCTAGGGGAGATAAGGAGGGATGAGGAAGAGGAGCACAGGGCATTGTTAGGGCAATGAAATTATTCTGTATGATACTGGAATGATGGATATATGACATTATGCATTTGTTAAAACCCACAGAACTATACAACAAAAAGAGTGAAATCTAGTGTAAATGATGAATAATATTAACACTATATCAATACTGGTCCATCCATTTTAACAAATATTCTACACTAATGCAGGATATTTATAAAGGCTAAACTGTAGGGGAAAGGGGAACTTTCTGTACTTTTTGCACAACTTTTCTGTAAACCTGAAACTGTTTAAAAATAAGCTCTAATAAAAAATGCAAAATAAAAAAATGACAGAAAACTTTCCAAATTTGGTAAAAGATATAAACCTACAGATTCAAGAAGCTGAGTGAATCCCAAACAGGAATAAACCCAAAGAAATGCACACCAAGACACAACATTTACACTTCTAAATACTACAGCCAAAGAAAAACACCCTACCTCAAATAGAGTAAAAAAACAATTCAAGGTTGGGCATAGCTGCTCATGCACCTGCACTTTGGTAGGCCAAGGTGGGAGGATCACTTGAGGCCAGGAGTTCAAGACCAGCCTAGGCAACACAGGAAGACCCCATCTCTACAACAGCAAAATTAGCTTGGCACAGTGGCACGTGCCTATAGCTCCAGCTACTAAGGAGGCTGAGGCAGGAGGAATGCTTGAGCCCAAGAGTTAGAGGCTGCAATGAACTGTGATCGCACCACTGCATTCCAGCCTGGGCAACAGAGTGAGACTCTGTCTCGCCAAAAAACAAAACAAAACAATTTAAATCACTGGGAATTTTTCATCAAAACCATAAAGAATAGCAGCACCAGTCACAGTAGCCTAAAGCTCCTAACAACCCAAATACCCATCAACTGATGAATGAATAAATGAACTGTGGTATATCCACACAATGGAATATTAAGCCATATAAAGGAATCAAGTACTGATACATTAATACATGCTAAAACATGGATGAACCCTGAAACCATTATGCTGAGTGAAAGGGGCCAGACACAAAAGGCACATATTATATGATTTCACTTACATGAAATATTCAAAATAGGCGAATCCATAGAGACAAAATGACTGATTGTCGGGGGCTAGAGGATGGAGGAATAACTGCATAGTGGGTTCAGGGGTTTCCGTCTGGGGTGATGAAAATGTTTTAGAACAGTGATGATATTTGTAAAACATTACGAATGTACTAAATGATATTCATGGTAAATATTATCTTATGTATATTTTGCCATATATTTTACTTTTTTAAAAAATACATAAAATAAAAATATTTTTAAATCATATTCCTTAAATTTTAATTAAAAAACCACAGAAGACAGAAAGAAGTGGCACATTTTTAAACTGCTAAAACTGTCAATCTAGAATCTTATTATCCACCAAAAATACCCTTCAGGAATGAAAGAGAAATCAAAACATTTTAAGATGAAGAAAAAACAGAATAATTTGTCACCAGTAGATCTACTCTAAAAAAACAAAAATTCTCTGAACAGAAAGGAAACAATAAAACAAAGAATCTTGCAACATCAGTAAGGGAGAAACAAAAAGGTAAGCAAAACTATTGGTAAATACAATAGATTTTCCTTCTTTTCTGTAATTTTCTTAATTATGCTTGATCATTGAAACAAAAATTGCAATGCTATCTTATATGGTTCTTAATGTATACAGAGGAAATATTTAATACAATTATATTATAAAGGGGGAATAAAGTGATATAAAGAGAAGATAAGGCTTCTACGATTTACTCCACTGAAAAAATGACAACACCAGCAGACTGTGACAAGTTCTGTATATATAATATAAACCTAGGGGTAACCACTAGAGGAGTTCTACAAAGAGATAGATTCAGAAACACTATATATCTAGGTATAGATATATATCATAATGGAATTATTTTTTAAAATGTTCAAGTAAACTACAAGGCAGGAAAAAGAAAAGAAAAGAAGAAGAAACCATGAAACAAAAAATAAAATGGGAGACTTAAGCCCTAACACATCAATAATTATATTAAATATAAATGGTATAAACACACTAAAAGAGATAGGTAGAGTATATATAGGTGTCCATGATCAACATGTATGTTGTCTACAAAAAACTCACTCTAAATATGATACAAGCAAACTGAAAGTAAAAGGATGGAGAAAGATATGTTATGCAAAAATTAATCAAAAGAAAGCAGGAGTTAAGATAAAGTAGACTCCATAGCAAAGAAATTTACCAAACACAAAAAGAGACATTGTATAATGATACAGGGTCAACCACCAAGAAGACACAGCAATCATAAATGCATATGCACTAAACAACAGAACTATAAAATATGTGAAGTAAAACTGATAGAAAAATACAAAGAAAATAGGCACATCTACCATTATAGATAAAGACTTATAAGACAAGTACACAGAAAATCAGCAATGATAAAGAAATTCAACAATACCATCAACCAACAAGATCTAATCATAATCACAGAACAGTCACTTAACCAAAGCAAAATGTGCATTCACTTCAAGTGTCCACAGGACTTGCCCACACCAAGATAGATCATATGGCAGTGGGGGTGGAGGGGCACTCAAAAAGTTTAAAAGATGATGCCATGGCACTCTAGCCAGGGCAAAAGAGTGAAACTCTGTCTCAAAAAAAAAAAAAAAGTTTAAAAGAAATGAAATAACACGTGGAGCACTGTTCCCACTTACAATGAAATCAAAGTAAAAATCAGTAACAGAAAGATAAGAGGAAAATCTCCAAACAGTTGGAAACAAAAGAACATACTTCGAAATAATCCATGCATCAAAGAGGAATTCTCAAGGGAAATAAGAAAGTATGTTGAACTGAATGAAAATGACAAACAAAACATCAAAATTTCTGGGACACAGGTAAAGCAGGGAAATTTATGACAACTGAATGTACATATTATTAAAGAGAAAAGTTTCAAATCAATAATGTAAGCTCCAACATCAAGAATTTAGAGGGGAAAATAGCAAAATAAAACCAAAGCAAGCAGAAAGAAGGAATAAAAAGCAGAAACCATTAAAATTGAAAACAGAAAAACAAAAGAGAAAATCAATGAAACATAAAGTTGGTCTTTGAAAAGATCAATAAAACCAAACTAATTTCCAGTAAGACTGACAGAGAAAAAAATTGAGATGACACAAATTGCCTATTTCATTAGGAATGAAATGGGATATCACTATGGGCCCTGTAGACATCGAAAGAATTATAAAGAAATACTACCAAAAAAAAAAAAAAACTCTACATAACTCACTGTGACAACCTATAAGGAATGGACCAATTCCTTGAAAAACACCAACAACCGCTACTCACCCAACATGAAATAGATAATTTGAACAGTCACTATTAAGGAAATTGAATTCGTATTTTTAAAACTCTTAAGAAATCTCCAGACCCAGATGGCTTCACTGCTAAATTCTACCAAATGATTGAGAAATTAACTCTGATTATATTTTAAAATCTCTAATATAGAATAAAAGAAGGAAAGGCAATACTTGCCAATTCATTATATGAAGCTAGTATTACCCTGATACCCAAATAAAACAAAGACAGTTTAAAAAAAGAAAATTACAGACCAATATTTCTCATGAATATAGATGTAAATATTCCTAACAAAATGTTATTAAATAGAATTTGGCAATATATAAAAATAGATATGCACTGTGAAGTTTATTATAAGGATGAAAGTCATTTTCAATATTCAAAATATCAATGTAATCTACCATATTAATATTTTAAAGATAAACCACATAATCATATTAATCAATGAAGAAAAGCGTGAGACAAAATTTGACACCCATTCATGATAAAAATAAAACTCTCAAAAAATAGAAATACAAGAGAAATTTCTCAACTTGATAGAAAACACCTACAGAAAACCTACGGCTACCATATTTAATGATGACAGAGTGAATATTTTCCTCCTATAATCAGAAACAAGATAAAGTCCACTTTTACCACTCATATTCAGTATAGTTCTGGAAGTTCTATCCAGTGCAATAAGGCAAAAATTAAAGAAGGAAATAAAAGCATACAAGAAAAAAATTAAAATTCCCCATCTGCAAATGACATGACTGTCCATATGAAAAACATGAAGGAATCTATGAAAAAAAAACCTTCCTAGAACAAGAGAGTTCTAAAAGACTGCAGATACAAATAAACATACACAAATAAACTGTATTTCTATATGACAGCAATGAATGTGTACACTCCAAAATTTAAAACATGCCATTTACACTCACTCAAAAAAATAGTATATTTAGGTAGAAATCTAACAGATACAAAACTTGTATGTAGAAAACACTGAAAAAGATTATCAAATATCTAAACAATGAGACATACCATGTTCACAGAAGACTCAATAAACAGAAGGTGTGAATTCTCCCCAAATTGAAATACATGTGTAATGTAATTCTTATAAATATCCTAGCAAGGGTTTTTTTTTTTTAGTTATACACAAGATTATCCTAAAACTTATATGGAAAGTCACAGAAACTACAACAGCTAAAACAATAATTTTGAAAATAACAAAATGAGAATAAACAATCTACTTGATTTTAAGACATTATATAACTGCAGTAATCAAGACTGTGCAGTGTTAGCAAGGGTATGGACACACAGACTAACGGAATAGAGAACCCAGAAATAGACCCATACAAATATACACCACTAAGTTTTCACAAAGGTGTGACAGCAATTTAATAAGGGAAAGATAACATTTCAGCAAATGATGCTGGAAGAAGCAGACATCCGTATGTCAAACAAAACCCTCAATCTAAGCCTCAAACCTTCCATAAAAGATTAACTTAAAATGGATCACAGACATAAATGTAAAATCATTAAACTTTTAGGAAAAAACACAGGAGACAAATTTCAAGATCTAGGGCTAAGCCAAGAACTCTTAGACTTGACATCCGACAGACAAACAATGACAAAAAAAATTGACTTCAACAAAATTAAAAAATTTTTCTCTGTAAAAGACCCTGTCAAGAGTATAAAAAGACAAGCTACTGATGGGAGAAAATAATTTCAAACCACATATCTCACACAGACTAGTATCTAGACTCATATATAGAACCCTCGCCCCCTTCTACATGGTCATAGTGAGCTAGTGTCTGGGCCTAGAAACAGGCTGCAGCCTCCACAGCCACACCCTCTGCCTCTTGACCAATGGCCACCACAAAGTGAGTGAGCTTCAGGCCTTGGTGAAAAGGTGTAAGCAGGATCTGAACATTCTGCACACCAAGGAAATGCACTTCCTGAGGAACTAGGTGGAGAACATGAGGGTAAAATACCACCTGCTACTCAAAAACCTAAATCAGAAGAAAATATCAAGGAAGAAAAAACACAGTAATAAAACAGAGGAAAACACAAAGATGCACAAACCATCAAGTAATAATGAAGGTGTGACTGAATCAGGCACTTGATACCCCTTAATAAATGGGAGATGAAAATGTAGAGATAACCGAGGAGATGATGGGTCAGGCAAATAACAAAGTGGCTGCCACTGAAGCTCTAAATGATGGTGAACTACAGAAGGCCACTGACTGTTCACAGATGCCATCATGCTGAATTCTTACTTGGCCATTTTGTACACCGAGACAGCCAGTGTCTTCATCCAATTTCAGAAGCCAAATGCTGCCCTTCAAGACTACGATAGAGCCATTGAAATAAATCTTGATTCAGCTCAGCCTTACAAGTGGACAGGAAAAGCACACAGACTTCTGGCCATTGGGAAGAAGAAGTCCATGATCTTGTCCTTGCTTGTAAACTGGATTATGATGAAGATGCTGGTGAAATGTTAAAAGAAGTTCAACCAAGGGCCCAGAATATCAGAGAAACCATGAGTGGAAATACAAAGAGCAAGAGATCAAGGAAAGAACAGAAAGAACTGAAAAGGCTCTAGAAGAGCATGAAAGACCCCAGAGGGAGGAAGAAGCCAGATGACAAACAGGAGCTCAGTGTGGCTCTTTTTCTAGGTGGCTTTCCTGGGGAAAACGCCTGGTAATTTCCCTGGAGAAATGCCTGGAATAACAGGAATGCCCAGACTCAGTGAAATTCTTAGAGATCCAGAGATTCTGGTAGTCATGTAGAATCCGGAACTTACGGTGGCCTTCTAAGATGTGGCCCAGAACATAGCAAATATGCCAAAATGCCAGAACAACCCAAAAGTCATGAATCTCCTCAGTATATTGTCAAATTGGAAGTCAAGCATAATACCCTCTGACAAATAAAAAAGCATTTGCTGAAGGAAAAGCAAAATAGATCATCTAATAAATGTCTCAGTAATACCAACCAGTGTACCTCTGACCTTCTCATCAAGAGAGTTCTAATGCTTTGAAGATAATCTCTACCCTTCTGCCACAAATGTAGCAGAAGCATTTTACGGGGGCTTGCCATAAAGGTGTCCTTTCAGATAATGTTTTTCTACTAAAAATTATAAACTTTAAAGACTTTTTAAATTTTACAATATTTAAAACAAAAGGGTGTGTTAATTCCTACATTTTTCCTTATTAACCATTTTGGATGTTTTCCTTTGAATTATTGGGCAAGAAAGATACTTAAAGATGAAAGATCTATTGCTCTAGTTTGAGTGAAATAAAGATTTAATTGTGGGAGGCAAATATAACTCATTTAAATAGATAAAGTCTCAGTTGAATATATGGTTACTGAAGCATTTTGATTTGTCTTTTTTTTTTTTTTAAGAGACAGGGTCTTACTCTGTCACCCAGGCTGGAGTAAAGTGGCATGATCATAGCTCACTACAGCCTCAAACTCCTGGCTCAAGAGATCCTCCTTCCTCAGCCACCCAAGTAGCTGGGACTACAGGTGTAAGTTTCCATGCTCAGCAAATTTTTTGTAGAGATGGGGTCTCACTATGTTGCCCACGCTGGTCTCAAACTCCTGAACTCAAGCAATTCTCCCGCCTTGGCCTCCCAAAGTGCTGGATGATTTGTCTTTTTAAATCCTTATTTTCTTTAAAAAAAAAATTGTATCAATAAAACTATTGGAACCACCAGTATTTCAACAGTCCCTGAGTAAAGACTGGAAGTGCTTGGCAAGATAGCAGCAATCTTACTACGTTTTATATTACATGTACCCCTGTGCAGGTTGTTGCATTTAAACCTTATACTGTGTTGAAAGAATAATTTCTTGTGATGCTGCAGAAGAAGTGGATACTTAGTTCTATTCTTTTTTTTTTGGCCCGTTTTTTTTTTTTTTATTTCAGCATATTATGGGGGTACAGATGTTTAGGTTATATATGTTGCCCTTGCCTCACCACTCCCCCCAATTCCGAGTTTCAAGTGTGCCCATCCCTTGGTTGGTGCACATTGCACTCTCTTAGTTCTATTCTTGTCTAATATATCAAATGAATAATTCATATTTTTCCACATGGGGGACAAAACTGTCAAAATGCAACAGTTTAAGAAGAAGAAAACTCCCATTTCCAAAAATTAAATAGGAAGGAATATTCACAAACTCATTCTATGAAGGCAGCATTACCCTGATACCAAAACCAAACAAGGACACAATAAAAAAATGAAACAAAACAAGGACACCACAGGCCACTATCCCTGATGAACATGGATGCAAAAATCCTCAACAAAATATTAGCAAACCAAATCCAACACCACATTAAAAAATCACTCACCATGGTCAAGTGGGATTCATTCCAGGGATGCAAGGATGGTTCAACATATACAAATCAGAGACATGATACATCACACAATGACAGAATTGCAGACAAAAAAGCCACATAATCATTTCAAGAGCTGCTTTTTGAAAAAGCATATTATGAAATTCAACATCGCTTCATGAAAAAAAATTCTAAACAAAATGGGCACAGAAGTAACTTACTTCAACACAATAATGGCCATATATGACAAACCCACAGCTAATATCATATTAAACACGGAAAAAATTGAAAGCCTTTTCAAAAAGATCTCGAACCAAACAAGGATGCCACTTTTACCAGTTTTATTCAACAAAGTACTGGAAATTCCAGCCGAACAAACAGGGAAGAGAAAAATAAAGGGCATCCAAATTGGAAAGGAAGAAGTCAAATATCCTTGTTTGCAGGTAACAGGATCTTTTCTTTTACTTTAAAATTTTAATCTAATTATTAAGTAGCAATTGTATATATTGATGGGGTACACAGTAATGTTTGGATACATATAATGTGTAGTAATCAGATAAGGGTAATTAGCATCCATCATCTCGAATATTTATCATTTCTTTGTATTGGGAATGATCAATATCCCCTAGCTATTTGGAACTATATATTATGATTAACTACAGTCATCCTACAGAGGTATAGAATACTAGAACATATTCCTCCTATCTAGCTATAATTTTGTATCCTTTAACAAATTTCTCCCTATCCCTCCCTTCTCCCTACCCTTCCCAGCCTCTAGTATACTCTGTTCTCCTTTGTACTTCTATGAGATGAACTTTTCTAGCTTCCACATACAAGTGAGAAGATGCAGTATTTAACTTTCGGTTCCTGGCTTATTTCACTTAATGAGCTCCAGTTCCATTCATGTTGCCACAAATAGGAGGATTTCATTCTTTTTATGGTTGAATAGCATTCCATGGTGTGTACATACACCCTATTTTCTTTATCCATTCATCTGTTGTTAGACATCTACATTGATTCCATATCTTGGCTATTGTGAATAGTGCTACAATAAACGTTAAGGGTACAGGTGTTTAACATAATGACTCCCTTTCCTTTGGATAAATTCCCACTACTGGGATTGCTGGATCACATGACAGTTCTAATTGTAGTTGTTTGAGAAACCTCCATACTGTTGTTCATAATGGCTGTACTAACTTATATTCCTACTAGCCCTTTTCTCTGCAACCTCACCAGCATTTGTTATTTTTTATCCTTTTAATAACAGCCCTCATAACTGGGGTGAAATGATACTTCAGTGTGGCTTGGATCTGCATTCCCCTGAGCAGTGATATTGAGCATTTTTTCATATATTTTTTGGCCATTTGTATGTCTTCTTTTAAGAAATGTCTCTTCAGATCATTTGCCCATTTTTTAATCTACGTGGTATTTTTTGCTGTTAAAATGTTTCAGTTCCTTGTATATTCTGGATATTAATCCACTATCAGATGAGTAATTTGCAAATATCTTCTCCCATTCCACAGGTTGCCTATTCACTCTGTTAACTGTTTCCTTTGCTTCACAGAAGATTTTTAGTTTGATATAATCCCATTTGTTTATTTTTGCTATTTGTGCCAGTGCTTTTGAGGTCTTACTCAAAAAATCTTTTCCGGGACCAATGTCCTGAAACATTTTCCCCTGTTTTCTTCCAGTAGTTTTCTTATTTCAGGTCTTACATTTAGGTCTATGGTCCAATTTGAGCTGAATTTTGTACAGGGTGAGAGGTGGGGTTTGAGTTTCATTCTTCTGCACATGAAAATTGTTATCCCAGCATCATTTATTAAAGAGACTGTCCTTTCTCCAATGAGTGTTCATGGCACCTTTGTCAAAAGTCAGTTGGCTGTATATATGTCAATTAATTTCTGGGTTCTCTATTCTGTTCCACTGCTCTATGTCCCTGGTTTTTATGCCACAACCACACTGTTTTGATTACTACAGCTTTGTGGTATATTTTGAGAACTGGTAGTGTGATACCTCCAACTTTGTTCTTTTTGCTCAGGATTGCTTCAGCTATTTGGGGTCTTCTGTGGTTCCATACAAATTTTAGGACTTTTTTTCTATTTCTGTGAAAAATGTCATTGGTATTTTGATAAGGATTGCACTGAATCTGTAGATTGTTTTGGATAGTATTAATATTTTCACAGTATAAATTCTTCTAATCTTATGAGCACGAATTATCTTTCCAATTGTATCCTCTTCAATTTCTTTCATCGGTGTTTTGTAGTTTTCCTTGTGGAACTCTTTCTCCTCCTTGGTTAAGTTTTTTCCCTTAGGCATTTCATTTTTTTGTAGCTATTGTGAATGGGTTACCTTTTTGGTTTCTTTTCAGCTAGGTCATTGCTCAGGTATAAAAACACTACTTATTTTTATTAATTGTGTGTCCTGCTACTTTAGTGAATTCGTTTATCAGTTCTAAGAATTTTTTTGGTAGGCTTCAGGTTTTTCTGTATGTAAGATCATATTGTCTGCAAAGAGAGACAATTTGACTTCCTCCTTTCCAATGTAGATGCCCTTTATTTCTTTCTCTTGACTGACTGCTCTGGATAGGACTTCCAGTACTATGTTGAATAAGCGTGGTGAGAGTCCACATTCTTGTCTTGTTCCACCTCTTAGAAGAAAAACTTTCAGCTTTTCCTTATATAGTAAGATGTTAACTGTGGGTTTGTCATATATGGCCCTTATGTTGAGGTACTTTCCTTCTACACCAAATTTACTAAGAATTTTTATCATGAAGTGATAGTGAATTTTAATAAAAGCTTTTTCTGCATTGAGATCATATGGCTTTTGTCCTTCATTCTGTTGATGTGATGTATCCCATTTATTGATTTTTGTATGTTGAAACATCCTTGCATTTCTGGCACAAATCCCACTTGATCATGGTATATTATCTTTTTGGTGTGTTGCTGGATTCATTTTGCTAGTATTTTGTTGAGGATTTTTGCATCTGTGTTCATCAGGGATACTGATCTGTAGTTTTCTTTTTTGTTGTGTCTTTGGTTTGGGTATCAAGATTATGATGGCCTTGTAGAACAAGTTAGGAAGAATTCCTTCTAGCTAAATTTTTTGGAATAGTCTGAGAATTGGTATTAATTCTTCTTTAGAAGTTTGGTAGAACTAAGAGGTAAAACTATCCAGTCCTGTATTTTTCTTTGTTGGAAGAGTTTTATTACTGATTCAATCTCACTACTTGTTATTAGTCTATTCAAGTTTTCTATTTCTTCTTGGTTCAAACTGGGTAGCTTGTATTTGTCCATGAATTTATACATTTCCTCTAGGCTTTTCAAATTTATTGGCATATAGTTTTTCACAGTAGTTTCTAATGGTCCTTTGTATTTCTATAGTATCCATTATGACATCTCCTTTTTCATTTCTGATTTTATTTGGGTCTTCTCTCTTATTTTCTTAGTCCAGCTGATGGCTTGTCAGTTTTGTGTGTCTTTTCAAAAAACAAAAGTTTTGTTTCACTGATCTTTTGTATTTTTATTTCAATTTCTTTTTTTATTTCAATTTCATTTATTTCTGCTCTAATACTTGTTATTTCTTTTCTTCTACTAAATTTAGGTTTAGTTTGTTCTTGCTTTTTTAGTTCCTTGAGGTGCATCACCAGGCTGTTTATTTGATATCTTTCTAGTTTTTTTGGACGTACACATTTATTGTTATAAACTTGCCTCTTAATACTGCTTTTACTTTGTTATATAGGTTTTGATATATTGTGTTTATATTTTCATTTATTTCAAGAAAAAAAAATTTTTCTGAGACACAGTCTTGCCCTGTTACCCAGGCTATGGTGCCAAGGCATCAAACTAGCTCAAAGCAACCTCAAACTCCTGGGCTCAAGCAATCTTCCTGCCTCAGCCTCCCGTGTAGCTGGGACTACAGGCACGTGCCACCATGACCAGCTAATTTTTTCTATTTTTAGTAGAGACAGGGTCTTGCTCTTTCTCAAGCTGGTCTCACCGAGCTCAAGGGATCCTCTTGCCTCGGCCTCCCAGAGTGCTAGGATTTGCTTCAAGGAATTTTTAAATTTCATTCTTAATTTCATCCTTGACCCATTGTTTATTCAGAAGTATGTTGTTTAATTTCCATATATTTGCATTTCCCAAAGTTCCTCTTGTTATTCATATCTAGTTTTATTCCATTGTAGTCAGATAAGGTCCCTAATATAATTTTGATTCTTTTTTTTTAATTTTTAGAACTTGTTTTGTGTCTTAACATATGGCCAATCCTGAAGAACAAATGTTCTATGTGCTGACGGAAAAAATGTGAACTGCACAGCTGCTGGGTGAAATGTTTTGTAAATGCCTGCTGGGTCCATTTGGTATATGGTGCAGTTTAAATGCAATGTTTCTTTGTTGATTTTCTGTCTAGATGATCTCTCCAATGCTAAGAGTGGGGTTTTGAGATCCTCAACTATTACTGTATTGGGGCCCATATCTCCTATTAGATCTAACAATATTTGTTCTATATATCTGGGTACTATGGTATTGGGTGCATATATACGTGCATTTGTTACATTCTCTAGCTGAATTTATCCCTTTATTATTACATGATGTCCTTGTCTCTTTCTATAGCTTTTAACTTGAAGTCAATTTTGTCTGGTATAAGAATAGCTACTCTTATTTACTTCTGGTTTCCATTTGCATGGAATACCTGTTTCCCACCCTTCACTTGTAGTCTATGTGCATCTTCACAGGTGAGGTGAGTTTCCTGTAGGCAGTATATAGTTGGGTCTTATTTTTCTTATCCATTCAGTGAGTCTATAGCTTTTAAATGGAAAATTTAACCTATTTACATTCAAGGATATTACTGTTAGGTGAGAACTTATTCCTGTCATTTTACATTTGTTTTCTACATTCTTTGTTCCTTACTTCCTATCTGATTGTTTATTTTGTGATTGGATGATTTTCTGTAATGATAAGGTTTGATTCCTTTCTCTTTCTCCTTTTTGTATCGGTTCTACCAGTGATTTTTATAGTTTCACATGTTTTCTTGATGGTGATTATCATCTTTTCACTTTCACATGTAAGACTCCCTTAAGCATTTCTTGTAAGGCCTGTCTAGTGGTGACAAATGCCTTAGTTTTTGCTTGGCTGTGAGATTTTATTTCTCCTTTCTTTCTTAAGGTTAGCTTTGTTGGGTATAATATTTTTGGCTGACAGTTTTTGTTCTCTCAGTACTTTGAATATATCATCCTATTCTCTTCTGGCATGAGCTGAGAAACCTGGTGTTAGTCTAATGTATATTCCCTTATATGTGACTTAATGTTTTTCTGACCTCTCAAAACTTTTAAAATATTTTGTCTCTGAGTCTTGACAATTTGACTATAATGAGCTTCAGAGAGGTCCTGTTTGGGTTGAATCTATTTGTGGTTCTTGGAATTCCTGGACCTGGACATCCATCTCTCCCATGACTTATTAATTTTTCTGCTACTATTTCATTAATATGTTTTCCCTTCTCTTCTTCTGGAATGCCCAATATATGAATATTTGTTCACTTAATGATGTTCCATACATCCTGTAGGCTTTCTTCATTCTTTGGTATTCTTTTATTCATTCATTTTGGCTGTGTTATTTCAAAAGAGTGACTTATCTATCTACTTACTTATTTTAGCTGCCTGTGTTATTTCAAAAGACTTGTCTTCAAGTTCATAAGTTCTTTCTTCTGTTTGGTCTAGTCTGTTGTTAGAGTTATTGATGGTATTTTTTATTTCACTGACTGAATTCCACAGCTCTAAGATTTGTTTTGCTCTTTTTTATGAAATCTGTTTGTTAAATTTGTCCTTCAAAATTGTTTTCCTGGTTGTGTTAAATTGTCTATCTGTATTCTCTTATAACTCACTGAGTTTCCTTAAGATTATTATTTTTATTTTTTCTGGCATTTCATATATTTCCTTATGATTGGTGTCTGTTACTGGATGATTCATGTTATTCTTTGGAAGTGACATGTTTCATTGCTTTTTCATGGTTGATGTGTTCCTACAGATTTCTATTAATCTGGTGAAAATGTCCCCTCTTCCAATTTTATGAAGTAGGTTTCATAAGGAAAGACATGTATGAATGTGTCTTGTAGTGTCATTTTGGTGGGGTGCACTGGCCTGGGTTCTAGGGAGATGCACTAATGTAGTCTTTATGCAGTTTCTTCACCTGTAAACCACTCTAGTGGCATTTGCAAGTTTCTCAGTGGCCTAAGCTGAGACAGTTTCTAGTGACAGTGGTGCAGCTTTGCCAATGGAGGGTTCACTGTGCTATTTCTCAGGTTGGGGGTGCATCCATGTACATGGTGGGTCAGCCAACATGGGGCCTAGTTCACTAGCATTTGGGGCACAGTGCTGTTACTCTGGCCAGGAGCACAGGCACACAGTTGCTTGGATTGCCTGAGGGTATATTTGCTGGGAACAGCCCACAGGGTACTTTCTCCAGCATAGGGATGCAGCTGCTCAGCTGACCTGGGAGTATGCCCACCAGGGGCAGACCACAGGGCTGTTTTTCAGGCAACAACAAAAATAAATAAATGGGGCTTGATTAAATAAAAGAGCTTCTGCACAGCAAAGGAAATAATCAACAAACAGACTACCTACAGAATGGGAGAAAATATTTGCAAACTATGCATTCAACAAAGGGATAATATCCAGAATCTACAAAGAACTCAAATAAATCGGCAAGAAGAGAACAACCCCATTAAGAAGTAGGCAAAACATATGAACAGACGCTTTTCAAAGAAGATAAACAAATGGCCAAAAACATATGAAATAATGCTCATCATCTCTAATCATCAGGGAAATGCAAATTAAAACCACAATGAGATAACCTTAACCCTGTCAGACTGGCTATCAATAAAACGCCAAAAAGAAATAAATGCTGGCATGGATGCAGAGAGAAAAGAATGCTTATACGCTGTTGGTGGGACTACAAATTAGTACAACCTCTATGGAAAACAGCATGGACATTCCTCAAAGAAATAAATATAGGCCTACCATTTGACCCAGAAATCCCACTACTGGGTATCTACCCAAAAGAAATGAAGTCATTTTATCAAAAAGACACCTGCACTCGAATGTTTATTGCAACACAATTCACAATCACAAAGATGTCAAATCAACCTAAGTGCCCATGAATTCATGAGTGGATTACCAAAGTATGGTATACACACACACACACACACACACACACACACACACACACACACACACCATGCAGTACTACTCACCCATAAAAAGGAATGGAATAATGTCTTTTGCAGCAATTTGGATGGAACTGGAGACCATTATCCTAAGTAAAGTATCCCAGGAATGGAAAAACAAATACCACATGTACTCTCTAATAATTTGGAACTAATCAATGGGCACAGAGAGAAGTAACAGTCATTGGAAATCAATAAGGAGGGAGGGGGAGGAGGAGAGAGGTAAAACATACCTAACAGGTACAATGAACACTATTCAGGTGATGAGCAAACTAATAGCCCTTACTTAAGCATTATAAAAGCTATCCATGTATCAAAAAGATTTGTATCCCCTTAATATTTTAAAATTTTAAAAAAGAAAGTCAAATGTTGACTTTCTTGAAAAGATCAACAATAGCAACAAAAACCTAGTTAGATTTGATCAGGAAAAAGAGAGGACACAAATTCTTAAAATCTGGAATAAACAAGGGATTATCATTAAATATCTTACAAACATTAAAAAATAATAGTATAATTAAAATAACAAATTTTAAAACATAAAGTGGACAAATTTCTTGCAAAATAAACTTACCAAAACCAACAGAAAATGGGTTAGACAAACGTAATGAAGATATAATATAAGCAGCTCCAACCATAAATAAAAAGTTTAAAATGACAAATTGGACTTCCTTGAAATTAAAATATCTTCAGAACACAACATTAAGAAAATAAAAAGGCAAGCCACACATTTAAAGAATATATTTACTAAGGGCTTGTATTCAGAATAAAGAATTCATTCACAAAAATCAACTCACGCTGGGTAACAGATTTAAACCTAAGAAATGAAACTATTAGAATTCTAGAGGAAGAAGTTGGAAACACTCTTCTAGACATTGGCCTAGGCAAAGAATTTATGAAGAAGACCCCAAAGGCAATCACAGCAACAACCAAAATAAATAAATGGGACCTGATCAAATTAAAAAGCTTCTGCACAGC
>RJWJ010028913.1:0-21049 GCA_004363605.1 Indri indri | reverse complement strand
ACTCCAAGGCTGAAAATTTAATCTCTATTTGATTTTCCAGCTCATAATATTTTCCCCAATAACATTGCCCAACATAACCTACTATGATATCTGTTTTGAGCTTGAGTAATGACATAATGATATGCCAATAACAAAATGTCAATATAGAGATGGCTCAAATTTAAATGTAATTTCTTTGCCACTATAACATTACTAGGGAAATATTAAAATAGAGACATTAAATTCTTTCACAAGTAAAAGTCTAAATATATTATTTTTCCATAGAATTAAGATCAAAAGTAATTTTTTCTTGTGTTTGTCAGTTGAAATTCCAAAGATTTTAAAGTTCCCCTCATTTTTTTTTTTCTCATTTAATCTCACTTGGACAGGTTTCTTAACGTGTTAATAGAGAAAGTGTTCTTTCATCATTTGAAGATTGGGCTCTTTCTCATTGGAAGGGTATATTTCCTTCTCCATGGTCTTAGAAGTTGTATTTGTTCAACACTGAGTCTCTGATGTTCCTCACTATTTTAAAGATTCCAATGAGTTATTATGAAAGACAAGATTATCACAGCAGTGTCATTATATTCCAAGAATTAGAAAAAAAAAAAAATCACTGCTCCTAAAAGAGTTATCTCAGAGAAAATTATTTCCAACCCAATCATTTGTGTTTCCAAAGACTGTATCAGAGACTTAGTACTATCCTGAGAAAAAGATAAGTATCTTGGTCAGGACCTTGCTGATATGCCAGTCAGTGTATGCCAATTTCTGAAATGTAAAAATTTAAACTCAGCTGGGAAACCCTCAGCAAGATGTTAATTTTGGCATTATTGGCTGCATCAATGAAATTCCCTTATGAATGCCATCTGACAAATCAGAATGGGATTTGCTTGCTTTCCCACCCATTATACACACAACCTCTTGATTTCCGTGTCTGCATTGAGCCTCATGGTTCAGACAAATGGTACGCGATTGAATGGAGGCTCTACTACGTGACGTGGAGTCCACCACACTCTCTTATGAGGAAGCATTTTTAGTCCTGAGATACTAAGGCTGTTTCTTCTTCGTTTATCTTTGGAATTTTTAAAACCTAAAAAATCTTACTTCTTAGAGAGGGTTTCCCCCATTATAAGAAACTAAGACGTACAGAGTCTAATTAACACCAGATGTTATTGAGAATGGGAGGGTGCGCTGGTGATACTTGACCGTGTGGAAAAGCCAGTGCTAGCTCCAGCCCTGAAATTACCTTCCTTAGCTTGAATCTTCATTAAACTTGGAAACAGCCAATTCGGCCTCTTCTCTAAGCCTGGTGCTAACACTTTTAACCTAGAACTACCCTTGTACTCTGTAACACATTCATAATTCACTCCCTTTCAGACTAAACACAGCACATACTCTTCAGCCACTGATGCCTAAAAGTTCTATAGTGACAACATGCTGTTTCCAACCAAATTCTTGCCTCAGCTGACCCTTTTTACTGAGGTCTCAGGGGCCAACCCCTATTTGCACAGTCCCTGCTCTTCATAAATGTAAACTAAGTACAGGTCAAGGTTGAGGTGCTGTAACTTATACCTATACCCAGAGCCAGTCTACAAATTTACTGGGGTTCCAGAAACCTTCTGCACATTTTCTGGGGTATCCTTCTAGATAAACTGTCACAGAACCCGAATCACCACCACAGTAGCCTGCAGTAACCTGCCATGGTCAAAATAATGCAAAGGTTCAAGCCACACATTCATCAAACCAAATTTACAACTGAAAAATCAGCTGCATTGTACAATGCAGGCTATAAATCACTAAGATTAAAATTTGTTAAAAAGTCAGCATGGCCTATCCTTAGGAAATTATACTTTACAAGCATCTTTTAAAGCCATTTCAAAAGCCAAAATCATTCCATGCATACCTTGTTTTCTAAAATTTTACACCTTGCTCATTTCTCAAGTTCTATAGTTTACGCATTAGAGTTATTAATACTTGAAAGGGGCTGAATAAAGAACACTCTTCTTTGCTCTGATCTGTGTCATAAAGTAACTGAAAAATAAAATTTCCAGTGAATAAGAGCCAAAGCATTAATTCCCTTTATTAGTAATAAAGAGTAGATTGGAGGGCAAAGCTTGTATATGTGAGCAATTGGACGTGCTATCACCAGACTTCTGAATTAGATGTACTTACTGATACAGCCATAGATCACCCTATATAGTAGAAGACCCCATAAAAGTTATGATATGGAGGAACAAGGAGCAATGCATTATAAATGCATCAGCTACTAAATGTACTTTGAAGGCACTCTGGTTGCACACAGAAAAACACTAGTTCTTCTGGAATTGGAGATGATGGTGTTGGACCCTCAGAGAGGGATGGAAGAAAGATTCTTGTTTGAGTTGGTTTATATGGATGACCAAGAATTTTCCAGGTGAGAAAATAATGAGTGGTGATCTAGGATTAAGTGACACTCTATGGAAAGACAAAGACACATTGTGTTTTTGAGGGAGGGTAAGTAATTTTTCTTTATTGGAGTATAAAGCATGAAGAGAGAAGTGGAAGGCTACAAGATTAAAGAGATAAGGAGATATCAAATTATGAAACATATTTAGGAGGTAATTAAAAAGTCTTTGAAGGCTGTAAGTATGAGAAATTCATGATCGTACATGCTTTGTCATTTGTTTCTTGTATGTATTAATGCAATATTTCTGACAATAATAAATTATAATGCATTAAGCAAAATAAAAATAATAAAGTTAGCAATTTACTGAGTACTTAATATACACTCTGACTTGTGCTAAAGCCTCTGCAGGTATTACCTCTTTTAATCTTTACGGTAACTCTGTGAGGAAAGGGATAGTGTCATCCACATGGCATATGGAGTGACCTCCTAGAAAAGTCAAGGACATCATCTGAAGTCACATAGTTAATAATAGTAGGGTCAAGTTTCAAACAGAGGGCTGTCCTCTCCAAAGCCCAGGCTCTTAACTCCCACTTCACTATTACTTACAAATAGGCTTTCTTACCTTGTCTGAAAGCAAAAAGTTTTACACCAAGAGAGGAGAGGGAAGAAAGACATTTGTACTTGCAGGAGTGAATTGGTGCCAATGGGGAAGAAACAGTTGCAAAATCAAAGGTGAGCTTGATCCCACATGAAGGAGCTTTAAGGGAAGAAACTGAATGAAGTCAGAGATGTCCCCAAACCAGGACCAAAGAACTGAGCAAGAGAAACATTGGTCAGACACTAAAATCCAGGTACAAGTGAACATCCAGATGAAGGCAATTCTGAAGAGAATTTGAGAGAAGGTTCAAGCCAGAATCTTGGATAGGAGGATAAGAAGAAGCAAGATCTAGTTTAAGGGACAACCTTCTTTAGGCAGGGTAAAGTGAGACCAGATTCATGCAAAGACATGGAATTCAAGTGGATTAATGGAGAGATAGTGTGTGCCTGTACCAAGAATTTACAATAATAATTGTGCTAGTAATCATATGCAACTAGTAAAGGGTAATTAAAGTGTAGACACTAGAGAGAAATTGCCTGAGTTCACATCCTAGCTTCGTTACTTACTAGGTCTGTGACTTTGGGCTAGCTACTTAACCACTCTCTGCCTCAGTTTCCTGATCAATAAAATGAATTAATGATAATACTTATAGTGTAAAGTTTTTATGAAGATTAAATGGGTAATATATGCAAAATACTTATTATAATGACTTGGTGAATCCCATAATGTTTGTTATCATTATTATTTTTAATTTAAAAGTATTAATATTAAGGGGTATAAGTGTTTTTGTTACACAGATACCTTGTATAAGGCTTAAGTAAGGGCTTTTAGTGTGTCCATCACCAGAATAGTGTTCACTGTACCCGACAGGTAAGTTTTTACTCCTCATCCCCTTTCACCCTCCCCGCTTTTAATTGCTGGATCAAATGGTAAGTATTCATTTATTTCTTTGAGAAATCTCCATACTGTTTTCCATAGAGACTGTACTAACCTGCAATCCCCCCAACCCCACATTGTGTAAATGTTCCTATCTCTTTGCATCCATGCCAGCATCTATTGTTTATTGCCTGTTTAGTAATGGCCATTCTGACAAGGCTAAGGTGGTATCTCACCTTAGTTTTAGTTTGCATTTCCCTGATGATTAGTGATGTTGAGCATTTTTCCCTATGTTTGTCAACCATTTGTCTTCTTTTGAAAAACTTCTGTTCATGTTTATTGGCCACTTTTTGATGGGGATGTTTGTTTTTTTCTTGTTGATTTGTTTGAGTTCTTTGTAGATTCTGGATATTAGTCCTTTGTCAGATGTATAGTTTTTAATGGGGTTGTCATTTATTCTTTAAATGATTGTAATGAAGAAATGGAGGCACAGAGAAGCTATGAGACTTTCCCCAAAGTTTTTTTTTAAACAACTAAAAAAATGTTAAAAACAGAATTTAAACCAAGAAAGTGTGGTTCTCTAATTCATGCATTTAATAACTAATTATTCTAATGCAGTATGAGTTAGTCTTCTTTCTTAATATGATCAAAACTTGCTTTACAAAATATGATAATTTCAACTGTATATATCAAACAATATCTATCAGTGGCTGAAGTCTGTTGACCTATGCAGTCATCTGTCTCATAGCTTTAAGAACATGTCCTGCTTTACCTGATGACTATATTCATAAATACATAGCAAAATGCTTCACCGTGTGGTTGCTCATTGCTTCTGAAATGCCATCAATCTTTGGTGATAAGTTGTATTAATTTTGTTATAAATTTGCAATCATGGAAAAGAACCATAGACTCATCCAGCTGTTCACTTCCTCAGGCGACTTGTCTCCATCTGTTGTGATCAATCTATCCTAGCACCCTTCAGACTCTCTGCCAATTAATTAATGTCCCATTGTAGAGGTGGCTTTATCCCTGGGGTTCTCCCATGTGGCTTTCCCCATAATAAGTGAGAGTAGTGATGAGTCATGAACCAGAGAATAACCAAAATGGTCAGGGGTGGTATGGAGAGAATGAAATTCAATTTTGCTGGTATGCCATACCCTCAACAGTGAAGAATTCTTTTTCTCCTTTTATTAGAAAGTCAGTGGCTCCTCCTAACCAACACTTGATATCCTCTGAGAAATCTGCTTAAAGCCCTGAATTCATCTGGCCATCCTGCTCCCATTCTGCCCTCAAGTCAGATCATTGCCTTGATTTTGCATGTTCTATTCTCTCTGTTTGGAACACTTTCTTTTCCCTTACCTTGTTTTATTTGATAATCTCAGCTCCTGCTAAGGTATCCTGTCTTTAGACTACCCTTCACAGATACATTCCCTCTCTATTAGTTTTCTGCAGTGCTGTAACAAAGTACTATAGACAGGCTTAAACAACAGAAAATTGTTTTCTCAAAGTTCTGAAGGCCGGAAGTACAAAGTCAAGATATCAAGAAGGATGGTTTCTTCCACAGCCTCTCTCCTTGGCTTGTAGATGGCCATCTTCTTCCTGTGTCTTCTCATGTCTTTCCTATATTTCTGCCTGTGTCCAAATCTCTTCCTCCTACAAAGACATTAGTTATATTGGATCAGGGCCCACTGTACAGACCTAACTTTAACTTAATTATCTCTTCAGAGACTCTGTCTCCAAAAACAGCCACATTCTGAGGTAATAGGGGTTAGGACTTTGACATTTGAATCTATGGGAGACACAATTCAGCCCCTACTGGGCTTTAACCACAGTAGATTTCCATCTGCTGATATTCCCAGCAAGCAACTAGTGCCTCCATTTAGAGCTCAGTTTAGCTGTGTTACAATTATGTGTTTGGTTGTCATTTCATGGAAGCTGTGATCTCTCATGTCACGGCCTGGCTCTTGTCTGTCTTCTCTCAATTATTTAGCACATTTCCTGATGGTATAGATGGCTAATTTGTTAAATATGTAAATGATCCAGGGAAAGAGGAATAAAGTTAATGGGAACATATTTATTAAATATAAATCTAAATTTATCTCTATTTGTCTAGCTTCTATCTATCTACCACACACTACTTAGCTGTCGTTATTTAATTAGGACACATGATGTCCATCAATTGTTTTATACTCCAAAAAATTATTCAATGATTTTGATTTTCTTCACTAGCTTTCAAGATTGATTTTCCACTTCTGTTCTTGGTTAAGTATCACTCCTTTCCTTTTCTTTTTATATTGGCAGGTATCTAAACGGAAGGTCCTTTATTGTGTGAATAGTGAGAGATAATATATTGCTATGAGACAGGGTTCCTATGGATGATTTTCCACACGAAAAATGATTTAACCTGGACTTTGAAAGATGAGGGGTGGTTATGGGATACAAATAGGTGAACTGGAAAAAATATGAAAAGAACATGGAAAGTACTGTTTAGTCTCTGATCCAGAATTCTCTTCTTGTCATATGGCTTTAGGGAAGAAAAGGTCATCAAGTTACATGACTTTCTAAACCTCTGTATGAGCATCCTTCTATTTATTACTTCATTAACCACTAAGAGACCTTAGAAAGGACAAGAAAACAAGCAACAAAAAAGTAGAACAAGAGACCTGGGATGAAGCTTGAGTGGGCAAAGAAAGGCAAAGAAGATACCTGACAGCTGGGATCTCCATTTGAGCTGTAATCTCAGTTTCTCCCCTCACCCCCACCCTTCCAGTACATGGAAGTGTTGGCCTCAGGTGTTTAATGAACTGCTGAGAGATCAATAGAACATGGCAGATAACTTTGAAAAATTTCCCTTGATTCACACAAGTGTCTCAGAGCCTCATTAATTCTGATGACGCAAGCCCTTCTGATTAGCTTCATGGTTTAATGTCTACTTACAAGTCTTGATAAGGGTATAAGAAACTCCATTGGCTTAGTCCTCTGAACTCTATGTGGGGTTAGCATGTCACTGCTGCTGCTACGCTGTGAGAAATTACCTTTCCAACTTCACAAATGTTAACTGTATTTACTGAATCTATTCCAGACTCATGCAGGGTTTTTAGTTTTTTATTAAATCATGTCTCTTGTACAAATATTACACACACATGCATACATTAGAAACATTTATTCATTTATTAAACACATATTATGTGACCAGCATGTACTCAATATTGAATCATTTTTAATATACAAAGATAAAAAAGTAAAGTCTGAATGAGTCCATAATGTGAGCAAAGAAGCATCCATGCGACCAAATAATTTCAATATAATATCACATGTGAAATTGGCTTCTTTGACCAAACTAGGCTTGAGAAGGTAAAAACAAAAGCTAGCTTTATTCTTTCTTTCACTACTCCTTCAAATTTACTCTCTGGGATGGTACTTTCTTTATTTCTGTTTGAAATTTTGGAAAGATTCCACTATTGTTCTAACTACTATGAGATAATGTCCCATCCCTCACCCCCTCTGGCCCACCAGACTTATTTCTGAAAGGCCTTCTTAGACTGGGACAGCTAACGATAACTAAGCTTGGAAGTGACTGTGAATTTCATAAATATAGCCTCCTAAGATAAAATTTAATAAATTCCTACTCTAACTTCCCCACAACCACATCCCAAAATACTCATGACCACACCTATACCATTCAACATGAGGAACATTATAGTTGTAGAGGAAAAAAATAGTGGTTACAATATATTACTTCTGAAAACTTACAAAAATATAGCTCCACGTGAAGTGATTTTGCTAGTGTGCTTCCCAGAGCCTATGTAGGGGCCCATGGCAGGCAGAGCTCCTGAAGCTCAACATCCATTAGTTCACAGTTAATCTACCCTTTGACCCAATAGACAACTGCAATTGGATATTTCAAAGCCCTTAAACTTAACCTGATGTGTAGAGCACGTTGTGGTGTGCTGCCCAGATGCCCCCTCAAGATGGAAATATTCGTTGTCCAGGCCTCTCAGCTGAATCCCTCTCTGTGAATGACCCTTAACTGAAGAGAGTCCTTACTGGGATCTCTCTTTACTTAGCTCATATATACTGATTTTTCAGGTATCGGACTACAAACCAGTAAATCATAGAGTCCATTTCAAACTCTCCAGACTATTTATGTCCCCTGGTTTTTCACCAATGGTTAATGGATATTTACCCAAAGCATCACTTAGAATCCTTTATCTGATATCTCCCCATGCTTATAGTTATAGATGTGACACCTGTCACCCACTTACTTCGCATATAGGGGAGAAAACACACGAGCATGGTTTATCACTGTGTCCCCAAGATGTAGCACTGTGCTCTGTATATACTAGAAATTTAGTAAGTATTTGTTGAACAAATAGAACCAGAAAATTTTTGCAGTGCTTTAATTCTAGGAAATTTTATCTTTGTTAGTTTCCCATTGAATGGAAGACTCCATTCTCTACTGTCTCACCAAGTTGGGTCAAAAAACCCTTCACAATTTTTATAGCAAGCCCTCTTAGGGATGACAGGAAACAAAATAAAATAAAAACCAAAGATAAAAAACCTGACATCATCTATAATAGTACTGTCCAATAGAAATATGATATGTGTACTACGAATGGAAGCCTCATGTGTATTGTTCAGTTTTCTTGGAACACCATTAAAAATTTTTAAAAAGGTAAAAAATAATTTTACTAATGTATTCTATTTGATCCAAAATATTCAAAATACTGTCATTTCAACAAGTAGTCAATAAAAACATTATAAGATACTGTGCATTCTGTTTTTTATACAGTATTCAAAACCAAATGTGTATTTTATACTTACCACGCATCTCAGTTTACACTAGTAATATTTCCAGTGTCAAACAGTCACATATGCCTAGTAGCTACCATACCAGACAGGGTGGGTGTGTAAAATAATCCAATAGGGAATTCTAAGATACATTTACCCAAACCTCACAGTATCATCTACTATCTTTCATACACGCCTAATGTTTTCTTTTCCAAAACGTGTCTTGTTAATTCTAGCTGACAACAGTATCTGGGACTCAGATTTGCATTTAGTTGTTTTGAGGTAACTAAAATGTTCTCTTGCATATATTAAAGAAAACTTTTTAGACAATTGAACTATAAGCACTGGCTAATGTTTTATTACAGACTTGCATGGGAGATTTTTTTTAAAAGCCCCTAATGAGCCAATTCAAAGATGTACTCTACTTTTGGTAGGTATTTTATAGGGAAAGAGAAGGAAAAGGTAACCTTGTTAGATTACCTATTAAATATAGATAATCATGTCAGATACAGGAAGAGAAAAAAGTCTCCTTAAAGGTCACTGGATTCTTGACTGACAGTCAGCTGGCAGTCAGCTGGGTGGGAGAAGTTCCCAGAATACAACTTAATCCTATTAAATTTCAACAGAAAATCACTTACCATTTTGTCAGAAATACTGATTTCTCCCAGAAGAAGGGTGTTGTGAACTACATTGCTCAAAAGTGTTTTTTTTTTCTTTTGTACAACATCGCCTCTTTTTCTATTATAGTAATTGCATCATTACATCCTGTAAATTGTTTCTATTCCAGATTAAATTTGGTAATATATTTTTTTCCAAATAGGGCTACTGAAAAGTTTTAACTGTGAAGGCATGGGATGTGGGTGAGAAAGGTTTAGGAAATGAGGTGAGAAAAGGAGATTGGGCTTATAAATTTTATATGTCATTTTTAGAAGTTTGGATTACATGTTTAGGCTTTGGAGAGCCATGCCTACATCTGAGGAAGTTGAGCTAATTGAGGGCAATTCCATAACAAACCCAGAGTGGAAATGTTGAGATTGCTATCCAAGTGTCAGATTCCTGGACATCCCCAACCTTTCAAGACTTTGGGTTTACCTTGAACGATGGCACTTAAATAAAAATGAATCAAATCTTACATACAAATGGTGGACAACCCAGAATTACTCATCACTTCCCAACATTTTCCAGCATTCTTCCAAATCTTGTATTTCTCATAAGCACTTCTTACTCTAAGATTCTGCTTTCATTCAATTCTTATTATTTCTCCCCTCTTGTTCCTTGCAGCTCTTCCCTTTTTCTGAACGTAATATTGACCAAAATTTTAAACAAAAGTCCTTTGACCATGATTTCCTCAAGGCACTGCTCATACAGGAAAATTCACTTTTTCCCAGTAGAATTTAACTGAATTTGGAAGTTAATGCTAACTAGGTAACAACAAAGAGCCAATCAATGAATGATTTATCATTAAATATTAGGTAGCTGAATGCTTCAAAGAATTCAACCCAAAGATCTAACTCTTGGATGCCTTGTCCTCCAGAGTTCCTGTGTCTCATCTCAAGCATGGCCATTTCTATAACAAACCCTCTCTCTCATCTCTTTATTTTTGCCTACTCTTATTCTGCCTTCCTGGGCTGCCTATAGCATCCCAAAATTCTACCTATGTTTATATAAAAAGCAGTCAACTTCTTATCTTCATCTTAGGCCACCTGGGAACATTGTCTTTCCATATCTAATGTTCCATCAAAGTGTCTGCTAAATCACAGCTATATTCTTCCAGAGGAATTGTACAGTTGGCTATTAAACCATCTCTTCCTCCCACAATCACCCCATGAAAACATTTCAACTGTCTCAAATATAATTCTAGAAAGTGCAATGTATAATGCTAATTAAGATAAAGGGATAGACTACCCTACCCCCAGAAATGGAGGACTCATGTTGGAGCTGGACACAGCAAGCACTTTTCTTGCACTTAAGACCAAAGATAGAAAATGAAAAATAAATGGTGGCCATGTCTTCTGCGGGAGACTGATGAGGCCATTCTAAGTTTTCCTGGTAAATGCAAATTATAATGCAAAATCACGCATTTGTCAAGGAATTCTCTGAATGCCTTTTAGGTTCTGGTCCACTTATCCCAAAAAACACCTCAAAACCACACCTCCCACTTATAAACAAAAACAAAAACATTACTGTATAATTAAGTGATTTACTTAAAAGGGTTTCACCTTCAGAAGAGAGGTTTCATCTATTGTAGAATAATCTGGTTGAAGAATTTTTTCACAGTTATTATTCCCCAGTGTGAGAAAATGTAATTTAGACTGGCAGGTTCATCCAAATGCTGTCATTCTGCCTTTGTGCTCACAGCGTGGAGGCGCTGCGCAGTGTGGGGTGAGTGCACACTATCTATAAATGGGGTACAGCTGAAGCAAGGGGCTCCTAAAAGCTGTAACCTGGGTTCCGGCACACACACAGTTCAAACTCGGCATAATTAGCATTGCAGCACCTTCTCTTTGCAGCTGAGCTATCTGTGAGCCTAAAACGAAACACTGTTTGAAAAACCTTGCAAATATTTTGGCTGCTAGTCTTCTTTGTTATTCCCAAAATTAGAAAAAAAAAAATGAAACATCTACTTCCAGCCAATCAATTCAAAATATGTCTATGTGTATCAATGTGTGTCTAAAATGCCCCATCCTATTCTGTGTTTTATCACCACCTAACAAAATGTAACGGTGAAAGTATTACAAAAATGTTTTTCTTCAAGTGGAATTTATTAGACAAGGGTAAAGAGTTTCCTATGTTGTAACAAAGAAGTGACACATACAGTGTATATATATCGCTAAATATCTTGACATTTCTTCTTTAAGATGGGTGGACATCAGCTGCAATTTTTTATTACATAGTGTTTATCATTTGTTAGATTAACAAAATTATTCAAAAAGTTAGAAGAGTGGGAAAATGATAATTAGCATATATTGGACACACATTTGGCCCAAGCACAAGAATAGGTACTTGACATGCTTTATGCACAGAAGCATGTAAAGCGTGCTTCTATGACCTTGTGACATAGAAGTCGTGTGCCCACTTCACAGGTAAGATAAATAAAGTCTTAAATTTGCAATTCCATGGAAGTGGTACAGGAAATTTAGACTTTATTTTGTCAAGAAGGGAAATTATTATGCTCCATTTTCATTCAACAGGGATCTTCTAGGAGAAGCATAAAAATAAGAGAGAAAAGTAAATGTGCTTCCCACAATTACACATTATTTTGTGTAGCCAAAGGAGGCAATTAAGAAGAGATTTCATATGCATTTGCTCAAAGCATGTTGTGAACTCTGCATTTGGCCCTGACTTCAGAAACAGGTTAGAAGCCGCAGAGAAAACTAAAGTCTCATTATGTTGTAGTCACACCGAGTCATTGATTCCAAGCCGTGTCCACAGTTTCCCACCAGCCATCTCCATTAGTATTGATTCCAAATGCTTCTGGCAGTTTCGGGACATTCAGTCAACTCTCAAAGGACCAAGATTTTGCCAAGAGTTGTCACTGGTTAGCATAGGGAAGAGTCAGCACCAAAGGCAGTTCCCCAAAACAGCAGTTTCAGAGATGTTTTCAGCAACGACAGCCCCATCGGTATGAATACAAAGCTCCCTATAGGGACACTTAGGAAAGGGTTGCAATTTGAGTGCAAATGCTCATACAAGTTGGTTAAAAATAGCACTTTCTTCAATTGTGTATACCTGTGTGTGAATAGATGTATCCATATACGTATTTACTTCTGGAGTTTATTTTCATATGATTAAAAATGTAATTTAAACATCGGGTGATCACACTCAGTAGCAGTTATATATAGAGATATATAATAGTATCTTATATAAAAACATGAAATATATATGTGTGTATATGCATATATATAAATATACATATATTTGTGTGTATGTGTATATATATACATATATATATATATATGTATCAGGTTTTAAACATGTGTGTATGCATAATGGGTATATATGTGTATCTCGAAGCCAGATGGTTATAATTCCGGTAATGGAGAGATAATATGATATCAATTAACTTGGCACTGTAGCCCAAGGGAAGCAAATAAACAGAAGTCACAGCTCTACGGGAAAGAAAAAAGAATATTTAAAAACTTCTGTTTAAAATAGAAAGGTGAGATGATCAATTAAGGTGCCAGAAGTTCAGGAAGTTAATTGAGATCCTGTCCACTAAGAGCTTTCGATGTCAAAGTAATATCTTAATTATAAACCTAATACAACTTTCATCTGTTTGATATCTGCTGCCAAGGACAAGCAGTGTATAATTTTGTCTCATCAAAATATGCCAGTTTGGGAATCAGAGGCATATGTTATAGCTCAAAGAAGATCATTGCCTATAGAAGGGTCACAATTTGACTATTTGGTTTATGTTTTTGAATAGCCATTTTTATCAGCAATGTGTCCTGTTTGTTTTCCTTCTCTTTTTTTTTAATTATTGCACATAGACACTCCACATCAATGAGGAAACAGCAAAGTCATGTAGCAAAAGTATGGAATTAAGCCAAGCTAAAGATTTGGATGCAATAAAACAACCAACCATTATCATCCCAATGGTTATAGTGTCTGATTTAAACTAATATTTCGATTTTGTCCAAGTGAGTAAATTGACTTTTAAAAATTAACTCTGTTGAGGTAAAAGTTACATACAATCAACTTCACTTATTTTAAATGTTCAATAAGCTTTTATAATGTATACATCTGTGCAACTGCTACATATGTATGCATGTATATACATATACACACTACATATATATACATATATGCATGAACACTACATAATACACATAAATATATACTGCATATACACTATATATACAAATTGTTTATATATTTGGTTATGTAATGAGTAGAACTCTAGTTTTCAAGTGACATTGCAATGTAGTAGGAAACATATTCGACCAGAAATCAGGAACTCTAAATATCAGTGTTTGAGAGAGAGCCTGCTAAATAGTACTCTTTCTCTCTACCTGGGTTCTGCTCTCATTGAGGAATGAGGTAAAAAACTAAGGTAGAAAAGGGACAGTGATGAGCTGAATTTGTAGGCTGCAAGTTTATGAGAGCCAATTGTGTACATCTCCCCCCAACTCTTCATTCAATGATGTTCATGGTCATAGCTGAAATAAGCTTAGGTGGAGTTATTTATATCACAGAAATCTTTAGATGCTATAAATCTGTTTTGTTTTGTTTTTCTTTTGGAGTGGCATGTTAGTTGTTAAACGTTTACCAGCACACCTCTATTAGGAGATAAAAATATTATTACTAAGAGAGTATGGGTGAAATGGGGCTTCCTAATGCTGAAGTTTGGCCTTAGATTTCTCATTCTTATCCAGGCAGCCATGGGGCAGTGCAGTCCATCCCTAGAGTACCTGGGCTCTTGGATGAGCTCATTGCATAGGCAAGAGTTCTAAAATCTCATGTTGCAAAACAGGGCTCCTCCAAAGAAGAAAAAAAGGGGGTATCTTGGCTACATGTGCCTTGTCCTTGCTTCTGCATGCACCAATCAGATATGCAACTCATCTCCCAAGGGAGAAAAGAGAGGAGTGAACAGGGGCAGAGGACTTATTCTGATGGGTCTCCTTCACTTTGAAGAAAATTTCAACTATGGGGAAGAATCCTCCCCTCCCTTCAGTGTACCCAGCACTGGATCTAGGCCAGTTCTGTTTCTCAATAGTTCTTGGGTCCATCATTAATATTTTTGTAAGAGTAGTTTCTATCTCTTTAAAATAATTTTAAAAAATAGCCTCAGATAATTTCAAAGGGCCCACTGATGCCACTTTTCTATTATTTACAATTCTAGGTCTCTATATCCGTACTGTGCAGCCACAAAAGCTTGAATTCTATTTCAGTGCATTTATAAATTTTAAAGAACTGATCCTTTCCACTCTGCAACCCCACCTTTCATCAGGTCACTTATGAAAGCTTTTAACAGAGGGCAGATGGGAAGAGTGCTCTGACCTTCTTCTATATGAGACCAAAGTCAGGGTGAACAAATCAGCTGTCATCCTAAAATATGTATATATAATGGATCCATTTCATCTGGCCATCTAGCAGCTGAAGCAAAGCTCTCATTTCCCTTCTTAGTTCATTGTTGAAAATATTTGCCTTTTCACCTAAAGGAATATCCGGTTGCAGATTCTTGTAGATTTGATATTATTCAGTGATTGGTAAGAAGATCAGAGACCCTTGGGCATCTGAGTGTCCATGTTCTGTGCTTCCACTTCTTTTATGGTCCTTAGGACTCTCTAATGTGACTTATTTGTCATCAACCTGTGGGTTCCTTAAGGCAGGGGTTGCGTCTTTCAACTGTATCCTTAATGTCCAAGAGTGATTGGGATGACAAGAATTTGCAATTTTTACTAGAAGACTCAGAAAATGTATGATGAGTCAAGACTGTTCTGAAGTACTTGCCTAACTCATGATCTAAAATATATATGCATACCAAGACTAAGCCACATAGTTCCCATGCCTAGATATCCAGGAGTTTCAGATGAAAAAATCTAACAACATGAAACCAATTGTCTTGATTTTGTTTTGCATTGTTATCACAGGGTACCTGAGACTGGGTAGTTTATAGAGAAAAGAGGTTACTTGGCTCATGATTCTGGCACCTGGACATTTCAGAACTGGGCATCTCCATCTGGCAAGGGCCTCAGGCTACTTCAATTCATGGCAGAAAGTGGAATGGGAGCTCAAGTGTGCAAAGAGAGCACGTAACAAGAGAGGAAGCAAAAGAAAGAAACCTAGGAAGCCTGACTCTTTTTAACAACCTGCTCATTTGTTAAAATAATCCATCCCAGTGAGAATGAGAACTCACTCCCATGGGAGGGCATTAATCTGTTCATGAGGGATTCAGCCCCATGACCCAAACACCTCCTACTAGGCCCTATCTCCCAACACTACCAGGTTGGGCATCAATTTTTTTTGGCAGAAGCAAACCAAAACACAGCACCAAACAGAAAAACAGTCATTGTGTGTTTTAACCAAAGATAACCCAATCCTTTGATCCCAACTCAATTCCCTACTACGATATACCACCATGTATCCTACTAATGGAATTACTTCTGACATCAAGAGAAAACCAGTACTTGAATAAGCATGATTGCAAAAAACTGATGTGGAAGTCATTTCGTTTGATCTTCTAAAGCACCAGAGTAGAAGAGGAAACCCTCTCTGCAGGAGGCAGGACCTCTTTGCATGGGGGGAACTGCTGATGTTTGTACCTGCTATCAAGTAAGAGCAAACCAAAGACAGCACAGAGCCAAGTTTTAATTAGAAAAAGAAAGCCACTTTGGAATAGTGATGCTTTAGTTATTCGAATGTCTTTTTAGAAACACTTTTAGAAGCAATGTTAATTAAAGAAATATTTATTTATAAAATTTGTCAACAAATATTTGTAAATTGTGTTGTAAATTTTCAAATGTGGGGGGGATATAGATGTCTCATGTAAAAGAAAAATTTTGCATGAAACACATGTTAAAAACAGCAAGACAATTTTTTTAATTTTTTTTTTTTATTTGAGCATATTACAGAGGTACAGATTTCATTCAGGCTGTTGTAGTAGGAGAGATAGACTTTAGAGTAAACTGAGCTCAGCTCCATTGAAACAAAAGACAAGTGGCTTTTTAAATGCTGGTGAGGGGGCATGGTCAAGGTGATCCAGAGAGCTGTGTTTGCTGACTGGTGCTTACTGAAGTTAGCTCAAACATTAGCCTCCATCACAGGGACTGGGAGACAGGCGTTCTCATAAAAGTCCGGCTGGGCTGGAGTTTGACCCAGTCTCCTAGAGGGTGGAGGGGGAAGTGAGGATGGACAGAGTTGTTTATGTGGAGAGTTTTGCTGTTTTCTCTAATAAGAAAGATAGTCAAAGATACAATCTCTTCTGTAAATTATACATGTTTTTTGAAGAAAAAATAGTCGCCACATTCATTCTGAATGCTTGTAGAGAAGAAATCATGAATGGAGTTGACACGTAAGCATATTGTTTTCATCATCGCTCTATGCATGTCTGTGCTAACAGTGATTTCTCGAAGGTCTTTGGCTTTACTCACACCTACTGGGGAATACGTATGATTTTAATAATTATTATTTTTATAGCAGCTTCAGATATGGACCTTCTTCTTATTTTAACATCATATGGAATGTGTTGGAGCTCGTCATTTCCCCTCCCCTTCAATAAATGGACAATCTGCATGATCCTGCCTTGAAATGTTTTTTGGGTTGAGAGCCCAGCCTTGTAGTCATTGCCCTTCCTTGAGCACAGGCTCTGCTCTATTCTATTGTTCCTGTCTTTTTATACCACTAGGAGCTAGTATGAGCTTTGGAGAGTTTGGCTTTAATTAAACTCTCTTGTGGCTCCCCATTACCTGACAGGTCATAGGATTCATTTATAAATCCTTCATTGAGCACCTGTTACATGCTAGATCCTATACAATGCCCCTGAAATCCACACTGTTGTAGCATAGCAATCTAATTCCAGACTATGTTTTCAGTGATATTTTTTGGACAGTCTCAGCCACTATTGACCCTATTCTCTATTTACACTGGAATACTAATTATCTCCTGTATATACTGAACTCCATCTTACTTAAATGTCTGCATATTCCAATTAATCTGCTGAGGATGTCATTATCTAGTTTCCATCTGGTGAAATCTTACTCAACTTTATGGCCCAACTCAGATATCAACTTTTCTCTATAAATCTATCTGACTACCTCTAGGCTAACTTAATGGTTATATCTGCCAGGTTCCTGCAACCATTTGTACTAATATCTGTAAAAGAACATATCTAATTACATAAGAAATAGAGGTTCATGCCCTCCTCACAAAAATAAACTAGAGTTCCTTTACAGTAGAGAGTCTTATTTGACTATATTTTTAATTTCACCATTTTATAATATCACTGAAATTAATTTCTTCTTTATCTTGTTTCTTCATGCAAAAAATGTTTACCAAATATGCCAGAGCAGACACTCAATCCATCTACTATTACTTGAATGTAGCATGTGAAAGAAAATAAACATAATTCCTGGAACTCAGTGAGGATAAAAGTTGGATTTAAATAGCCTTATTTAATTCTGACCTTGCCATGTTCTAGCATCCTTTACCATGGAGAGCTTTTCTAGCCTAACATAGAGTTCCTTTGTTTGGTTTGCTTTTTTGCTCGAGTATATAACCAATGCAGAACATAGCCTCGTGCCTGACATGAACTAGGAACTTTGAAAATATTGATGACTGAGTGGAGGATTTAACAAACTCTAGCCCACCAATTCTATGACTTATGTCATCTTGAAAAGCCCAGTCTGATAAGCTACATTGTTTCATGTTTATCTCAAATACTTACAAGGAAAGCAAGCCGGTATTACTATATAAATTTTAGTTTCCCTCAGAAAGGAAAGAGAAGAGTAGATTGAGTAAACAATTAATACGAAAAAGGGATATTTTTCAGGTGGAGAAGGTAATGACTTGAATGAATGTGAATCACCTGTCTACTCCTATACGGGACGTTATAAATGATTCCTTTAATTTTGTTTTTCTGTCAGGACTGTGCTAATTTGAATGATAAAACCATGTTGTGCTGCCCTCTGAAAACCACTGATTTGGTGTGTGGTCTGGTTTTCCTCCTTGCACAGTTTTCTCTTTTATGTCCAAAGGAAATGGATATGGACGTTGGATCGGCATTCACTCCAGATAGCCAAGGGTGGATCTTACCATAGTGGAAGAGATTTAACAAACTCCTAGTTACAAATCAAAATATTTATTACTGTTTGACTGGGATAAAGGTGTGGTGGCTTTATCACACTATTGCAGGCTTCCTGTGACACAGGAAAAGGAAACATTCTTCTGCATTTACTGTTATCATTAACTTTCTCTGTTTTTTCTCTCTATGTGATTTTTTTTTTCCTGCAGAAATGCCAGAAATAAACTGACCAGGCTTGCTATTCCTAGTTGATAGAGATCGCTGTTTGTTTTACTCGATCTTGAGGTCACCATAGTACATGATTTAGAATCACTGAACAAATATTTATTGAATATCTTCTACATTCCAAATACCGTACTGTGTTGGTGTGTGGGTGAAATAGCAAATGTTAATGCAATATTTCTTACAGTCAAGAAATAATTGCTCTTATAGAGGAGAAACTATACACTGATAGAACATTATAGTAGAATTTGCAGAAAGGATAGACTGTCCAAAAAAGGATAGAAAACATATACTCTAGAAATTCAGAAGAGGTTTTTTTGTCACTTGGATTATAGTCTTTGATTAAAGAAAAACAGAAAAATTTATCTCAATACTGAGTATTGACTTAAAATCTAATGGAGTCTGGAGTGTCACATATTTCTTTGCAACTGCAATTTTAAAATAAAATAATATGAAGGGCGATTTAAGCTTAAAGCAACTGTAAGAAAAAAAAAGCAGAAATAAGTGAAATTGAAAATAGTAAAACAATAGAGGAAATGAATCTAATGAAAAGTTGCTTTTTAAAAAAGATCAATAAAAAATTTTTATTGACTACACTATTTTATTGACTGTTACGAATATCAGAAGTGAGAGAAGAGATCATCACTACTGATCCCCTGGACATTAAAGGATCAAAAAAAAAAAAAAAAGGTACTATAAGCAACTCTATGCCCACAAATTTGATAATGAAATGGGCTAATTCCTTTAAAGGTGCAAACTACCAAAATTCATAAGGAGATATAGGTAATTTGAATAGGCCTGTTTATTATAATAAAATTGAATCAATAATTAATAACCTTTTAAAAAAAGAAAGCACCAGGTCCAGATGCTTTCAAATTAAAACAAATATCTAAGGAAGAAAATATACCAATACTCCATAACCTTTTCCAGAAAATTGAATTATAGAGAACACATTCTAACTCATTCTATGAAGTCAGCATTACACTAATACCAAAATTAGATTAAGACATTACAAGAAAGAAAAACTACAGATTAGTATCTCCCATAAACATAAATGCAAAAATCCTCACAAAATGTTAATTTCTGGAATTTAACGTTGTATAAAAAGAATTATGCACCATGAACAAGTGAGTTTTATCTCAGATATGCAATGCTGTTTCAACACCTGAAAATTAATCAATGGAATTAACTGTGTGGACAGGCTAAAAAAGAAAAATCAGATGATCATATCAGTTGACTTAGAAAATACATTTGACTTTGGAGGAGCCAAGATGGCAGATGAGAAAAGCCGCCAGTCAGAGTGTCTCTGCAAAAAAGATGAATTTTAGAAGAAAGAGAAAAAAAATAAGCTAGCAGAGAAACATAGATCAGGTGAGGGTCGGAAGGAAGGGTGCCTGAAACTACAGGAGACTCCACGGGAAGACGTTGTGGAGGAGAACGGGAAGGAAAAAGGTCCCGAGAGGCTTGGAGACCAGCGACAAGGGTAGGTGGAGCAGTTAACTTCCCCTCCCTTGCATCTCGGACTGCTGGTGGGCTCCTGAGCAGTTGGAGAGACCTGCCAACACCAGCCCAGACATGGCTGCCACCAGTGAGCAGTGGCCTCTTGCGGACTCAGTGCCGGGCTCCCAGCCCACTCGGGGCACCTCCCTGGGCACAGACCCGAGCCTATTGACAGACATCATAGTGCTCCATTCTTTCCTTCCCCCTCCCTAACCGTGGGTGCCCAGAAAGACAATTCAACTGTCACACGGAGGCATCACCAAGGAACAGGGCCTTTCCTTCTGGGGCCCTACAGCAGACCGTGGGGCACTCAGACTGTAAGTTCCCTATTTGCCAGCCCTCCCAGGTGCTACTTGCCTTGGGACTCCAGGAGAGTGGGACAAATCCCGAGGTGGAGTGAAATAGATCCAGCTTGGGCACCCTGTAGGTGATTCAAGACCAACACCCCTCCCCCTGGCAGGTTAAGGGATTGAGCTCCAGGGTCCAGGGGACAGGCCTGCAGACCAGACCCTGTACACCCAGGTCAGGATCACACTGCCCCAGGGCACAGAAGAGAGATCTGTGAAAGAGCCTACTGAGGAGTGTGTGCCTTCAGGGGCAGATCAGCATGCTGGAGCGGCAATCCTCCTCCCAAAAGAGGGCTGTACACTCAGCTAAGGCTACAATCCTGGGTAGGGAACCTCCTGGTGCATGTCATAGCAGGGGAGATCCATCTGCCTGAGTTCCCGCTTGCTGGCAGAGGCCTGAGAGAGGCCACGGAGAGGGGGAGAGTGGAGGGGAGCGAGACCTGCTCCAGAGTGTGGGTCTTGGACAGCCCCACCCACCAAGCCTGGACTTTCAGCTGAGTGGAGCCATTTCAGCCCCTCCTGGCAGCTTTGCACAGAAACAAAGAGCAGACCTTTGACCCTGCTAACAGTAGTTGTGGAGCCTGAGGGCAGGCTTACCCAACCCAGCC
>RJWJ010028912.1:0-21050 GCA_004363605.1 Indri indri | reverse complement strand
ACTTGGGAGGCTAAGACAGGAGGATCGCTTGAGCCCAGGAGTTTGAGGATGCAGTGAGCTATGATGATGCCACTGTGCTCTAGCCCAGGTGACAGAGCAAAACCCGATCTCAAAAAAAAAAAAAAAAAAAAAAAGACAGTCACTACACTGGTAGTTGGGGGAGGAGTATGATGGGTTATCTTTAATTCTAAACATGATCATGGATTGGCTTATGACCTTAAGTACATTTCTGTAAATAGCTGTATTTGTTTAACAGTTCCCAAGGAACAGGATTTCTGATGACAACAACATGATTAGGATGAACATATGAAAGATGTTACAGTTCCTGAAAGTTAAATTATACTTGGAATAACAAAACATAGGGAAAATTAACAAGATTAGTCAAGAGTGTTTTAACTTTTAGTTTGTGTGAAGCTAGAACATAGCCGGAAAAGCATCTTATCTAGAACTATTTCATAGGAAAGGAAGAATGACAATCTTTAGGACTTCAAATGCAGTAGACAGTAGATAAGATATTAAATATAAGAGCCATGCATATATTATATTATAATAACACATATTAGGAGTTCAATAAAATGCTAATTTGTTGATTTATGGATATTTCTATTTTACACAAACAAAGGAATATTACAAATAAATCACTATCAAAATCATTCCTATAAACCATACACATAATTACTATGGTAAAAGAAAGGCCACTCTAAATGTTATTCACTTGTTAATCCAAATAAAGTCACACCAGTAACAGTTGTCTGACTAAAAACATCACCTTAGTCAAGAAATATTTTAGTCATATATTTGCTATCTAGCTGAGAATTAGTAAAAAAGTGAATAGTAAGTATGTAGATTATTTGTTCTACTCTATAAAGGGTAAATAAAGCAGCCAGGGCTTGAGATAGGGTACAAAGAACGTTTCCATGGTTACATGCTTTCCCATATCAAATTAGAGCAGAATTTGTGTACAAGAGGTTTGTTGACAGCCTACATAGGCCATAAAAAGAATAGGAGGCTAGGAGTTTGCAATCTAAATATATTCTGCAAAGTCTGTTGAGAGAAAGTTGGGTGAAGAAAGCAGCATCAGGAGAGTAGCAGATTAGTTAAGAGTATCAGATGTCATTTCGTAAAAAGATAATTTTTCTTTTAGATGTGCCTCGTAAAAGTCTCTCCAAATGTATGATTAGCTACTCTTTTCTTCGTTTCCACAAAGACACCTCAATCTGGTGTCCACCCAAGCTATTAAGAAGAGCCATCATTTGGCATGCAGCTAGAGGCATCAGCTTCACCACCTGCCCAATCTTGCAGATGTCACTCCACCATATTCAGTCTCAAACATGGGGCCTTCAAAAGGGCTGATCCCACACAAGTGCTGGCCAAGCCAGAGCTTTGTTATACACCTGCCCCTATTATTCCTACGGGCCATTTAGTAGAAGTGAAGTTTCTTTTTCATACATGTTGAGAATTCAACTTGGGCTAAACAGCATCTTATAAATTATAACATAGTCAGATGTATGTTCAAAGCACCTCCCAGCATATTTGACATAGAGGGGTGTTCCCACATGCTTAAATGTTTCTTTATACACCAGTAAAGATAGCTGGATATTTGAGTAATTTCATATTTTGTGAACTAGCCACAAAGGATTGGGATAGTTTACTTGTGTTGACTGTATTTTTATTATATACAATTGGGGGTAGGATATTGTTATATATTACTAGATAAAGAAAAATTTTATACTAAAACTACTAATATTACCCAAGATTCTCTTTTATTATTATCAGATATCAGTGATAATAAAGTGAAAAATTCTTAAATATTTAAAATACTTTAAATACACACAAAAACACATAACTCACACATGACAGAAAGCCAAATACTATGTACTCTTAAAAGCAGAACCTGTTAAAATTAGCTAATTTCTACGCTATGTACTTTTCAGTAAATATGAGAATCAACATTTCAGTTATTTATTTTCTACTGAAAGTTATGCAAAGAGAATGAGAACTAATTGTTGTATACAGTATAAACGATTCAAAGGAGTATAATATACAAATGAACAAATCCACCCTCAACCATTAAACTGAAAATTCTATACCTCTGTTTTTTTATATAGTCCTAGCCATACAGCAGATTTTTAAAAGTAGGAACTTGGTATGAATTGGTAAATTAGTAAACATTGGATATGGTTAGTTCAGTAATTTCAGATTAACAAAGTGAAAACAAAAATTAGTGGAGAACATTATTCTTTTCTCAAGCATAATTCACCCCTAGTTTTACCAGCCTTTGTTTTATCCTGGCTGGCTTTTTAATGCATGTTTTTAGAATGAATGATCAGAAATTTGGGGAAGCTCAGGCAGAGACAGATTTTTTTTTTTTAATTCTACCTCATGGCAGAAATGAAGTATTTGTAAAGAAGGAAAGGAAAAACATGTAGGTGAAAGCCAGTATACTGCACTACTGTGTAGACTAAAGGGAAAAGCAGGTGTTAAGCATCATGTTCATTCACATGTTGGAGCTAATGGCAAGTTGGATACTGTAGATTATGCCCTATATAAGTAATAACTACGCTCCAAAATTATTGCCTGGCGGGGAACAAATTCTATCTTTCTATTAACAGCTGACCACACGTAATATTGTTTAAAGAGACTTGATTAGGAAGAAACCTCTCTTTATTCCTAGAAAAAGGTTAAGAGAAAGTTATGTCTTCTTCAAGTGATGCTCTTTATTGTGGAGTATTTTAGAATTCTGTGTAATGTTTTAGTGTTGTTCCCTTTAAGCCATGTGGAAAACAAAGCTAGAGTTAAAAAATGGTCTAAAATTTTTGACAATTAAAAATGAGAACCCTAAGATTTAAAATCCTATCCCTTTGTGTATAACTAAAGACCTTACATTTTACTCTTGGTTAAGTCTTCAAAATACATGGATCATGGATCACAAGTATAGTGCAGACATTTACAAATGCATTGTACATTGCATAGATTTACAACAGAATTTAATTGGCCAAGAATTGAATCTATTCTATTCTTTGATTTATCTTTTACCTCAATCACATTTAGACATGGGATACCTGAAGCTACAAAATAGAACAACTTTGTTTAAGTATATTTTTGAAAGAGTTCAAAATCTCTGGATGCCAAAAGGAAAATCTCATTTATGCAGGTAAATTACTACATCCTTGACAGAATTTTTCAATGAAGGAGTCAAAGTCTCAAATGAGTAAGGCATACATTAGAAACATAGGCATAAAAAAATAAATATTTTCTTACCATGTAAGAGAATAAAGCCTTTAAAGGGACAAAACATTGTCTAGTCAATCCTAGCTCTACACTCAATTTCATTCCATTTTACAATTTTGTTCTGAAATCTTGACTCAAGCTCTGTCCTACTGATGGTCTCTGTCCCAATTCTATGGGAACACAAGTATTGTTTGAACAGCTTAAATCAAGTATGTATTTATTTTGGAGTAAGAAAACATGGAGAATACACCTTAACTTTGTAGATGTAGATGTGTGTATCGCATACACAGACATACAGATATAGATGTAGACATATATATATACACACACACATACACATATATATATACACACACAATATACCTATCAGTGGCTCCCATAATTTAAAACAATGTAGAAAAATCTAGATAGGAATCAGAAGACAGCCATGAAAAATGATTTACGAGTCAACAAAAAGGACTATTAAGCAGTTTAATAAATAAATTGTTCTGATTCCCAGTCTCTATTAATTCTAGCATACTAGCATGGTTTATAGAGACAACTTGGCAAATGTCTATGATATTCCTTCCATGCCAAGACAGTTTATGATAAATGACAATTGGAAAAATGGGAAGTGATAATGTTAAAATCAGTAAGAACAAACTAAATCTTTTTTCAGGGAAAAATACTAAATATCATTTAAATAAAATATCTTCAAGTTTTACAACTAAGGAAACAAATTTAAAAATAACCCTGCTCTAATAAGCTGTATTGTCAAATTAAGAGCAATTAAACAAATAAAAGATACTAATAATCTTGGGCTCCACACTAGGTGGTTGTCTCTGTTTGCATATAAGGGATTCTCTTCTATTCCTTCTCAAACTCAGGTATTATGTTACATTTTAAATTTCAACCTCTTGGACTGGTGGTATCTACAAATCAATGCCATTACTTCTTTAAGTTATTCTGTTTAAACAAATTTAATTGTGTCCTTCTAGATTTCAATAGAATTATTCATTATCTTCCACAAAATGGAATTAACATCTTTTGCAGGTAACCTAAAAATTCATATCATATACATTGATACTATCTTCCTGATTCACTTCAGAATAAAAGAAAACAGTACTTTAAAAATCTTAAAATTTTGCCAAATGCTATATCTTGATGCTACTTCAGTCACTTGCATTTAAAAGGGCTTTTATAACACTATTTCATTATTATATTATTTATGTTAAAACTAGTAAAAATATAATACTGGAGTTTTTATTTTAAAGATAATCATGAGCTGACAATGAGAGTCTTTTGTTTTACATTTCACATTTTCTTTTAAGAGTTAGATATATGTTTGCAACTAGAACCGATAAAGTATAGATTATAAAATTATAACTAAAATGAATTATCACTTGCTTTTCTACATAAATTTTGTATTTGCTTCTCCTTTCATATTTTTGAACAAATAAGCCACGAATAAGTATTTTTAATTACTAACATAAAAGAAGAGGCTATGAGATGGTTGAAAGAGTATGAACTGAATTTGAATTCAGGAGATTTGATTTCTATTTTCATCTTGGCCATTTACTATCTATAACATCATCAGCAAATCCCTTAAAACACTCTGAGCCTTAATTTCTATATCTGCATAATGGGGACAATGACAAGTGCTGCCTTCTCTGCCTCAAATAAAAACAGAAAAACATAGGTCAGCATTTGCTAAGAATGTCTAGTACCATAAATATGTGAGTTTTGATCCTAACAGGTCAAATTATCAAAATTATAAAAAAAAAATTTAGTATATGCTAACATTAAGCTAAAAATGTAAATGCCTTAAAATTACTTACATGTTCACTGTATTAAGACAGACTTACATTAGATATGCAATAACTGAAAAGATAATCTGTCACCCTACTTTCTGCCAACTCCAACAAGACTCTGCTAAGTTTACTAACTGATGAAACAAAGCATTTTTAGTAAGCCAGGAATCTGAGAAAGATTTTTGAGGAAAAATGAATCTTCAGTAGGCAAGAGAAGGAACCCTATGAAATGTTCTGCCTGTCACTACAAGTACGTATGCTACATGATTTTCCTTGGCTGCCCTTGACAACCATTAGCAAATACTAATGTTTTATTTCAAAAGATTTTGGGTACTTGCTTTCTTGCTCTCTTCATATTTTATGTAGACACATGTTTGCATGCACACACATCTAGGGGTGACCCTGAATTCAAAGTATGGTTTGGGACACTACTGTATATAGTAAAGGCATGGAATCTGCTGCTTAACATCAGATTAATGATTCTGAGAGTCAGACAAAAAGTCAGAGCAATAAAGTAGGGGTCCTCTCTGTATGATTCCCTGCAGTGAAAGCACTCCTAGTAAGATACTCCAGTGAATGATTAATTTTGATTCTATAACTCATTATGTCTTATGAGTTACAAAAATAAAATCCAAGAAATCTGCACACTTTAAAAAAGCCTTTGGGATAAAAGAGAAAAATTTTACACCATTTCAATCAATTATGCTCAAGGATTCTTATTTTCAGATGCCAGTGTTTATATTCAGAGTACCATCCCCAAATATAATTGTCTTTCAACTGTAGTAGCATCATGCCTAAAATATCGTATCATTTTTTTCCAAGGCTATATCATCTAATAGGAAAACATGTCATTTGGAGTTTTTGATTTACAAAGATGGAATTCAGATTCCCACAATTTCAAAACTATATAAGTGAATCATGTAACATTTCCGAGATAAAATAGGCTGTTGTTTACACTAGAGTATTATTTATGTTTGAATGTGTCTGGTCACCAGGAAAGTAAAAATTGTGTTAAATTGTTTTTAAGAAAAAATTCCTTTTTCACATTTTCACAAATAACATTAAAACCTCTAACAGTGCTGGGAAATAAAGCAGTTTATATTTTCTTTTAAATATATTTCTTCCAAATGGAATGCTTAGGGAAAGATATATATCAAGACCAATTTTAAATGAATGCTGTAATTTGCTTATATTTTAATATTTTATTATACTCAAATTAAAATATTCATTTTAAACATTTCTTCTTTAGTAGAAGAAACTACTAGAGATATAAAAAAATTGAGAATAATTTTTGAAAAGGCAAAAAACTTTACAGGTTAATTTATCTCATTGGCAGAGTATATCATATCAATATTCTGGAAAAACCATGTTTTCCTATCACCATCTACTTAACAGAAGAGTTAAAATTCATTATCATAGTTACATGAACCAAATTTTAAAACAACTTATGTGGATTCTAGAAGGATTCTATGCATACAGCAAACATTCAATAAATGTTCTGCTTAATATAAATTAATGAAATGAAAGCTAAAGGATTTCTAAATTACATTTAAAAATAGGAGATTAGGCTATTATCTAGACAAAGAACTTAGCCTAATTATTTTATTTTTATAGTCATTTTCCAATTAAGATATATTAGGCTATAATGAAAATATGATTAAATAACTTCAAACTGTTTTAAATGATACATACAAATATATTGGTATTATTAAAAGTGTGATATATAAATCTCATTTTAAGAAAACTAAACATTTGATAACAATGTTATTTGATAGAATGAAGTAATAATACAAAAGTATTTTGTACTTTACTGACCCCTAAAGTAAATTAAACCATTTTTCTAAGTATACTGCTTTGAGGCATTATCTAAAAAGTATTAAACAATACTATTATGTGTTAAATTTACTTCACTTTATTCTATTAGATTTTAATGCTCAAGTTTTTCCATAGCAGCTCTAAACAGGTATTTTCTATTGAACATTAATAAGCTAAGAGCATATTACCTAATAAATCCCAATTTCAGATAGATTATTAAAGCAAAAATAAGAATTCTAATGAATGTGAGGTTATCTCACTTAGAAGAATTATCTTCAGACTTGACAGGGTTGTGTTTCTAAAAAGCCAACTTTATTTTATAAAAAAATGTAAGAGGTACCGTATAAAAAGTGCGAAGTGAAAAAGCTGGGGATTTATCTTCTAAGAATGCTGCTAGACTGAACAAAATATGTCTTAAATTTCAAACTTGAGAATTTGAAATTTTTTTCTGACAAAGTGACAAAAGCTTTTTGAAAGGTCTTAATAAAAGATAGCTACTTAGGTAGGGTAATTGCAAATAAGGAGTACACCTGCAAATTTTCAGGCATATTTTAATTATATAACAAAATAAATGAATATTGTGAGGAATAATTACTTACTAATATATCACAGGAAGTTATCTGCCATAGAAAATATTTAATGGACATGCCAGTAAGCTTCTCTTTCCTAATGTACTATTTCAGTGAAGAATACCAGGTTTGTGATTTTAAAAGAAAACTAATGTGAAAGAAAGCATGTATAAAAAAGTTAACTATTAAATAATAGTTGTGTTAAATAAATGAAATTGAATTAAAACGCATGATTAGCTTGCCAATTATTTTTGTATTATGAATGAACCAGATTAACCAAGGTAAAAATGAATAATCTTGAAAGCTGAAAAAAGAATAAATTATTGATCCTCTACACAAAAGTATATCTAGAAACTACTAAAATAATGTTCCCTAAAAAGAGGTTCTCATGCTCAATCCCCAAATAAACCTTTTAACTTCCCCATGACCACCTCTGCCCCCTGCTGCCCGTAAATTATAGTCTAACACTTCAAATAGAAAGGACAAATAAAAACTATAGGAGGTATAATATAAAAATAATTTACTATTTTCCAAAGTCTGAAATGATGCTCTTGAAGAAATTTAAGGTTTCCTTTTCCTATTGAAATTTTCATTTTTTCCTGTGAAATAAACAGTCAAAAATATAACAGGGTCCCCCTACCCAAATTTAAATATAGAATGGAGAATAAAAACCAGTGTAATTCTTTTCCTACTGGATAGTATATAATTATATATGAAACTTTTTTTAAGTCTTAAAAGAGGCATTTAAAAGTTCTGCAGAGAAAGATAATTATCTATGATTAACAAAATGACTAATCTTTAGCTATACAAACTAATGTGATGAAAAAGATTGCTTTATAAGAGAACAAGTATTAACTATATGAATTATATGAAAATCTGACTTTTTTGCTTTTAAACGTATTCAAATATTTGTAACTATACTGACATAGCTGTCAGGTAATACAATTGCATATATTCTATAACTAGCCTTAAATATCAGACTTCATTCATTTATTATACATTTATCCCAATAAGACTGAATGACAAAACACAACTTTGTGGTAGACAAACAGAGCAGAAAATAAACTGACATAGACATACTTATCAGTTAAAAGTTATTCTTCTGGACTATGGCTGCATAATATATTAACTTTAGAGAAGCAGGGTGAAGGGGATATGAAAACTCTATGTACTATTTTGTAACTTTTCTGTAGGTTTAAAATTATTTCAGAAAGTTTAAAGAATCAGGAATGTGAGAACAGAGTTAAAAGGGGTTTATGCATATAAAATGATTGAAGAGAAAGGTATTCAAACATCAGCATTAAATAGCTGTTATTCGGTGTTAAAAAAAAGTTATTCTTTATTACCTATTCTCTGATAAAGCATACTTCCCAGGGAGGGCAATTATATAAATATATATAATCCTTTAAAGGCCTTGAAAAATGCATCCAATACAAAAGACTATAAAGGCCAAAATGCTGAAAAAAGTATACATTTCTTAAAAATTCAATATCATGTGCCTTTTTATGGTATGATTCTAAAAATGTTCAGAAAAAATGTTTCTAGACTAATTGAGAGGCTTTAAACTAATATACAAAGTGTATTTTATTGGGCATATTAGGTAAAAATAAGCATTTTCCGGGTTGCTTTTAAAAAGAGAGAAAGAAACAAAAAAAGCCACAAATATTTTAATAACAAAAGATCTTAACAATACATATTATCCTAGTTTAGTTTTTCACCAGGCATATGTGACCTGATCAGCAATAGAACATTATACGTACTGTTCAGATATAATGTATTTGGTATTGTGACATACAACTAGCACAAAAGCTTTCTTTAATCAAGCAATCATAATTGTCAAGGCATATGCAAAGAATGAGACCTAAAATATAGCTAACATTTTAAACTACAGGGAAAAAACACATTATTTCATATGCTATGCACTCAAGAAGACATTTCTGTTGCAATTTTCATACTGTTATTGTGACAGGGGAAAAAAATTCTAATAGCTTCAGAATCATATGTATTCGGCTTTTTTTTTTGAACATCTATAAAACATAAAAACAGTTTAATGTTCATTTCCTACAAGAATCCACACTCAGAAGAGAGTCATCAAAATTTACTACATGTGAGATAAGCAATACTGACAGAGTTCTCTAGTTTAACATTTCCCCTGAATCCTCTCATTGTTGTTTAACATTACTGTATACTGTAAGAGTGCATTTCTTATTATTGTAGTGTGCTGACTTACAGCATTTAGAGCAATATTAAGTTCTCTGTAGGAACACAGAGAAGTTTCCAATGTCATCTGATAAAATTCAAAGTAGAATCTGCATTGTGGAAATTCAGACTCTAACAGCAATAATTCAGGTTTTGAAACTACCTGATTTGAAGGTTAAAAGAGTCAGAATAATGTAAACTTAAATTCAACCCTCATAACCATTTTTCTTTGTAGTAACATATCTGAATACATTTTGCCAGGAATTTTTTTAATCAAAAACAAACAAAACAAAACCCCAAACTACTGTTATTTGGCTTGGATTATTCTCAGATATTTGTATATATGTTATTGTGATGCCTCATGGAAGAAAGAAATTTAACTAGAAAAAAAGCTTGAAAGAAGGCTTCTCTGGAAATCTGTAAAGAACTACACAGAAGTATTGAATTCAAGCAAAAAAGGCCATTTGAATGTTTAATGTATTCTTAAACAATTCTATATAGAAGATGAGACAAAATAGGAAAAGATGCATCTTTCTACCGTTTCGGTTGTTTGTTGAGTTAGTCACCACACATACATACACAAATACATTTCATAGAAATCGCACCCTAACAATGCTCTTTTTAATCCGTATCTGAGATCTGAGTGATTGTATGTTACTCTTCCCCTTCTTTGATCTTCCTCAGTACTCAGCTCACTGTTAACTGTCCTGGGTGGTCTCCCATCAGGGCATAGTGATCAGTGTCCCTCTCTATTGGCTGCCTTCTAGGGATCCCTATCAGCTGTATTCTCACATGCATCTGACAACTTTATTAGCTCACTCGGATTGTGCTTCAGAACATCTCCATAGCACATACACCCTTTCTCAAACAATCACACTTTTGTAGTTGACTCAGAACAAATAATTATATGAACACTTCAGCTGTTATACTCAATAATAAAGTCAAAATGAAGAGAAATTTCACATTATGTATAAGTCAGAGCTTGGTTTTCATGTTCAGACTAAAAAAATCAATTCCAGATTGATTTTTGTGTATATATCGTTATTGTCAGAGGATTAATTGATGAATTTTTCATTTGATGAGTCAGGTGGAATAAGCTCTGAGGCACTTAGTGAGTAGAATTCTAATTTACTCTGGTTCTTCACAGTCTGCAGTAAACTCATCAATTTTGATATTTTATCATATTTTACTTGTTGCCAAAATGTTCCGAATAAGGTTCCAAAACAAAATAAAAAGTATTCCATACTGTGAATACCTTTGTACTTCTATATTATACGATTAATGTAATTTGGATTTTGAAAATGGATTTATACTTTTTGAAAGATATTAAACTCCTGTCTGATTTAACCTGTCCATTTTGACTTTTTATTTCACTATGATCTAAATCTTTACTATATAGCTAGTTTCTATCTACTTACTTTAAAAAGTTCTGTGAAACAAATACAGTAATACTGCAAACATATATTTATAAGCTGATAGTATGAAACTAGACATAAAAATTATGAAAATTTTGCTTTGTTTCCCAAAAAGGCATATTCATGTGATAAGCAAAAATGCTAAAAATACTCAATAAAATATTTTCAACAAAAAATTAAATGCATTTTATTCATCAAACACATTTTCTAAAAAAGTAATCTAAAATTTCATTGCATGCTTTCAAGTACTTCACCAGAATAAAGAGAAGCAAATAATTCTCCATATTTCTTACTGAACACAATATAACATCTTAGAATATAGCCATGCTTTCCAAAAGTAATCTGTTGTCCCTCTAAGATCTTTTATGCATTAATTTTTCAGGTAAAACAAGATAGTTTTAAAAAAGAGATTCTGTATACATATTAGCTTTGAATATTTATGCAGACTGTCATAACTAACTATATCAAAGTTATTTCTAAGAATTTTCTTCTCCCTCTGGAGTTTGTTTTTGGGTTATTTTTACAATAATTTCTTTTCACCTTTATTATTTTCCCTATATTTTCCTTTTCCTCTGTACTTTTTTCTGGTGCTAAATACTTGCCCTAATTCTAAGGCTGGTGAGAGCAGATGTGGCATACTGCTGATTTCCCACACTTAATCTTCCTAAAAGGGTCCCATATGCAGAGTTTCTATAGTCAAAAGGGGTGGAACAACCTCCTTCTGTGATTAAACTAATCAACAAGATTTTCTGTCGGCTAGGAGAAAAGTCAGTTATGATACTCTTACTCACAGCGCTGTGTGAACTGTCTTCACAGAACTATCAGCATCAAGGACGGGAAGCAAGGGGTCATGTTCAACTAAAACTCATATAACCTCCTACTTCTCTATTCTTGCAAGCTTCTCCTTTTCTACCTCTATGACCTTGTCACTTTCCTTCATTACTTGTCCTCCTCGCATACTAGAGCCAATAACGAGAGCATCTGCACAAGAGAATAGCTTGGAGCATGAGCCGAATGAAAAACTGATTCCAAGTCAGTTTTGCTGGCCTATTGCCTACCTCCTTAGAAATGAACAAAAGAGAGCCTAGATTATTTGAGCACTAACCTTGTCCCAGGTTGAGAACTGTCTCTCAAAAATTAGACTCATATGAGTTACAGCATGATGGCATGATAAAATTCCCAGACAAGTTTTCAATTTAAGTAATTTTCTTTTGGTTAATTCATACCAGTTTCTTAATACTCACTTTAAAGCCTCTACAACAAACTAAAATTTATGATTGCTGGTTCAATACAAACTTCTAAAAATTTTATGCTAAAGCTAAATGTGAAAGAGCAATATTCCTTAAAATTATTACAGTGATTAAACTATTAAAACACTGAAGAGTTTTAATCCCACCAATTTAATGCAAAACTAGTTTAATTAATAATACATTAGAAAGAGCTTGGTTTCAGAGTGTGAAATACCAAACCACATTCTCAAGATCAGTCTACATAAAATATCCCCCTCTCTCTGAGCAAGAATATCCTTCCATGGAAAATTCCCATCAGTAGGCTGATAATCCCACCAATTTAGACTACCCTTCCAACTCAAGACAGTCAGCAAAGGAAGTCAAAGTAAATAAACTAAAATCTGATAAATCTTCTACATCTTATTAGCTATCTTAAAAGGTGTAACTGATGATCAAGTAGAGTTTGGGAATCTGTACATTTTTCTTGTTAGTATCACTTTAAGTTCTGTCACTATGGCTAATATAGAGTTATGAGTACTTTTCATTAAAATAATGTTGTGGAAGTGAATAGCAGGATTGGAAAATAAGATACTGAATGTTCCTTTCAATCATAGCAATCTACGATGCATGCAATTATTTATAAAGTTTAACAATATTGAAAGCATTAGTAAGAATCCATATTTCTTATTATTAAGTCATATGTAGTTATAGTTTGAAATATGGCATCCAAAATAGTAATTACTTCATTCAAAGTAAATTATTTTTGTGAGTACTTGATTAAATAGAGTGAACAAAGACTGAATTTGAAATTACTTAATTTCTTTGAAAATACATTTGGATAGACTGAGTAAAGTACTTAATTAAACAGTTGGAATAAGATGGAGTGTTCTATCAGAAATATGGAGAAGGGGAATAATGAATCATAACTCCTTTTATCTCTGGAATACTGAATTAACTTATATCCCAGACCATGAATGAAATAAATTTTATAATTTTTACCTAAACTAGATTTATATAGAAACTCATTGATACAGCAGAGCAGGTGGTATTCTGGATAACTGAGGGTTAACCTTTAAAATCCAACCTTTCTTTCTTTTTTCTTTTTTTTTCTTTTTTTTTCTTTTTTTTTTCTTTTTTTTCAACTTTTCATTTATACTTGTGAAAATCTTTCTAAAAAGTCTTACCTACCTCAGAATGCTGCTTCAATAATTGGGGCCATCATTATTGAACACTGAGTAATTAACCCATCATTTTCCTGCAATAAATGTGAATGGTATAGAATACTAGACCGGATACAGTAAAGGCCAAGGGCATCTTTTGAAATTTGTTTTCTTGATATTTACCTCTGTCATAACTGTGGAAAGCAGAGGAAAAAATGAAGAAAGATTCCACATTGCATGATACCATTACTGTTTTCACTAGATCATTTACTAAATTAGTAACTTTCTCCTCTGATGCTCTCTTGCCTTCAATAACACTGTCTTCCATACTTTATCAATGACCACGAGTTTTTCAGTTGCAGTCAAAAGCTTCCTTTATTTGTACTGGAAAACCAAGCACTCAGGCTCTTTATTGGGTTGTTTACCTTTATGAAGTAATACTGCCATCTTGTGGACTTAAAAATATTCCTACTAAAGAACATCAAAGGCAAGTTGCATTTTTCTAACTACAGGCATAAATAGATACTTTGTGTCCTTGCTTTCCTTTACTGGTGAATTTAATATAGTGTGGGACATTTGAGCATGCCAGATAATCAAGGTTTTACTCTGAACTGAAAAAATACTTTTACCTCATCATATAATACACCTATTCATCATCAAATTTTGGTTGAACCAGGTAATTACAAAGATGAAGTCTACTGGGTCCCAAACACAGGTTCACAAACCTTCAAAGAAGTTTTCATGGATTCATGAGGATCATGAAGAAATGAAAAAAATAAAGATAATGTAATGACTTTCACAGAAACTTATGAGACATAAACATCTGAGAACCACTCATATAGTCAATGAATATGGTCTTGAAGAATGAGCTATCTTTACGATTTTCTTAACTTTCTACTCCTTCCCTCAACCCCTCAATTAATATGTGCATATTAGGTTTGAAAAGTATGAACTTTAAAAGACAATGAAGATGACATGGAAGAAAGATACTTCACGTTGCATAGCAAGATCATAATAGGATTCCATATAGAAGCATTCCAGAAGGGAGATTAAGGAAGCCAGTGTGATGATAAACAGTTCTACCATGGCTGGATTATATCTTCATTTGATATTTGTTTGTAATATACATGTTTCTTTACCAGTATTTTCAAAATATGCAATATTTCCAAGTATGGTATATTGCGCTGGGTACTTTACGTATCACAGTAAAGTATAGGTGTTATTCCTATTTTGCAGATAAGAGACCGTTTACCAGTCTTTACTATAGGTAATGTCACATACTATTAAAAATAATTTAATTCATTGTTGCAAGTAAGAGCATTAAATGTTACTATATGGACATACTTTCCTTCTATCATTATGAATTGTGAGAAAAAACTGACAGTAGATAAGCATGAAAAACAGACAGAAGCAAACTGTTAACCAGAAGATTTTTTATCAGGGCAATAACTAAGTGAGAAATAGAAACTAAGAATTACTGTTTAAATTCATTTTGGCATTTAGTTATATGCCAAATATAAAGCAAAGCTGCTATCATCAAGCATCATTTAAATTTAAAGAAAGTATGAAATGTATATTTACAATGTATTAAAACAGTGACTAATATTATATATTATCTATGCTCTACCAGGCTTAATAAGGCAATTTAAATAGTATTTTCAACCAACAGTATTCCTGCTTTGAAAAAATATGACCTATTTCAAGTGTGGTGTGAAGCAAGAGTAGAAATACATATTAGGTTAGCATTAATGGTCCTATTTTGTTGATCAATTTGTAATTCCAAGACTCTCTGTCTTGGCTTCTTCTAGCTCTGAGCTTCAGATGGCTCATACAAATTATTAGCCCCCCAGAATCTCCTAAATGATACACTCTCCTGACATCAGTTAGTAACAGCAAACTAGAGGAAACATTCCATACAACGGGTGTTATATATGGACTGTCTACTCTGAGCAGATCCTGAAGGAATATTAACTCAAGGAATGCCTTCGCTCTTTGAAATATTCATGGCAAAGGTCTTCCAAGATAAATACAGGTAGTGACAAGGACAAGTAGTAGCAGCAAATGAAATTTTACAAAGAAAAGTATAAAAAGGAAAAGAAAGTACAGGAATGTTACAGTAAAAGGAAGGCAAACCCACAGCACTTGGACTATTCCACATGTAGCATGAACTGAAATAGAGAATTAGGGCTTACAAGCATTTCCTTTCCTTTCTTATATTATCTCACTTAATCCTCATTAATCACAACCAAAGTATGACAAAGGTATTCATATCATCTCCATTTCTAATATGCCTCAGAAAAGTTAAGTAACCTGCTCTAGGACATAGTAGCTAGAGCCAGCATTTGAATTTGGGTTTGTCCAACTCTAAATTTTAACCCCTCCTGAATTTCCCAGTAATAATGTTACATGACATTGCTGTAGTGCATTGTAGTCTGGCATACATAATCTAATTTAACCCACTGAATAACTCTGTAAGGAGGCATTATCCCCATTTTACAAATGAGAAAATAGACTCAGAAAGATCAAGTTATTATATTTATCACAATTCACATAGCTAGCAGGAGACAGAGGAGAAACTGAGGCCACATCAATTTATGCTAAGTCCAGTGCTGTTTTGATTACTCAATAGTGACTCCAATCTTCAAAAAAATAAAAACACCTCATATCATGTTCTGTTTCATTTATTCGATCACCAAATATTGAGTGATTATTATGTACACTATGTGTCCTTGATGTAAAGAAAAAAATGTATTCTTGTTCCTTTCTTCAACATAAAAAACAGTGATTCTTTCAACACTTATAATCTCTTTCCCTGTCCTATTTCTCTCTACCAGCCCCCAAATGTGGTTGCCTTTCCAGACTCAGCCCTTAGGCATCATCTCTGTATATTCTCTCCTCAGCCACATATATGGTTTTAACTTGTCCCTTTTTGTTAATGACTCCTAGTCAATCTGGTCCCAATTTTACACCTGAATATCATTTCCTTATTCTTAAGTATATACAAATAAACTCCCTTTTGAATATATTTCTGTTTTCTCAAACCAATCAAAACCTTATTGGTGTATACCCAAAGCAATAATCCACCCTTCTAACTTTTTTCCAGCTTCACCACTGATAACACCAGTGTCCTGCTCTGTACCAAGCTCCCAGCAAAAAATACTAGAATTACAGAAAAGAAGTAGGAGGAGGAAATTGTGTGTACGTATGTGTAAAGATGAATGTGGGAAGGAATGGAGTGGTGTCTACTTATCAGATGTGGGACATCGAGCAATGGGAGAGTTAAATACCAGGCTCCTTTCAAATTTAAAACTCTATGTTCCTTGATTCCCCTATTGCTTCCTATAGCAGTCACTAAGTACTAAAGGTTTTTTTTCTTTCCCAACTTCTCTGGATTTTTTCCTGATCCTCTAAAGCAGTGATTCTTAACCTTGGCTGCACATTGTCATCACCTGGGATGCTTTAAAATATATTTATGTCCTGGTTGCCTCCCTTTCCCTAGAGATTCTGATATAATTAGTCTATCCTGCAAGTTGACCTTCAGGCAATGGTTCCCAAACTTTGAAGCACATTAGAATCACCTGGGAAACGTTAAACATTCCAAATTAAATCTCAATGTCTGGGGGTGGGTGTCAGGCATCAGTATTTTTCAAAGATTATCCAGGTGATTCCAATGTCCACAGAGTGTGGGAGATAACAAAATCTGAGGAGGCAGCCATGTTTAAGATAGTCATTTATTTCAACTGAGTAAGAATTCAATCACATGTATTGTTTGGATGAGAAAGGGAAACTTGAACTTAGGATCTAAAGTACCTTTATATATTTATATAGAGATTTTAAAACTTTCATAAAGAGTTGGTAATTATCTGTTTAATACTTTGCTATACCTGTAAAGGCACTAAAAATAATTTATTTAATTAGATTTACTGTCAAGCTTCTAGAAGAGAGAAGAGAGTCGATTTTTAAAATAATGTATTGTTTTAGAATATTTTAAGGTGGTTTAGCAAAGACTTTTTTGATACTATAAAGTGGTAATGTAAGTTTTATTTCATTGTAGAATAAGGTAAGGAGCCTATGAAGGGAATGGTAATTTTTAAGATGGAAACTGGAGAGTATGGTAACATATCCTAGGCAATTGTGATTAACAATCATTTATAGCCAACTGGTTATACAGCTTTGTAACTTCAGATTATTAATTTGAACATTAGTGTAGTTTCTAGTTTTTGCCAATCTCTTTATGTTTATCCTGCTCAGAACACTCCAATTTCAATTAGGTATCTCAAATTGCTGGAATACAAAAGATGATATATATAAATATATCTCTGTATTTTTCCTCCTTTTTACCTGTAAGCAAGTGAGAGAGGGCAAGACTGCTGTCTCTTTCAAATGTAATTTCTTTTTTCAGAAAGTCAAATAAAAGTTTCATTAAACTACTTAGCCCCTTTTGTAGGCAAAAGGAACAAGACCTGATTTGAATGTATTCACAAACTGATGATGAGCTTATCTCATACACCTAAATCTCCAGATAATATACATTTGCTTTTATTTTTTTCTTGAGAGTTCATAGAAAAAATGTAAATTTATATGACCTGTAATACATGAGATCGATTAGAATAAAAAATCCATAGGATTCTCTATCGTTTTATTGACGAATAAAATAAACCACTACAGTACAGACTCCTTGAGGGATTGTGCCTGGCTCACAGGTACCTGGCACATTGTTCGCACAGTCAGGGACAGAGCAATAATAAAGACTGAGCACTCACTCTGCGCCAGGTGTGTCTTAAATGATTTGCACAGATTATGTTACTTAACTTCATAATGAGCCTGAAAGCTGGTACTGCTGCCATCTCCCCTTTTCCAATGAGGACACAGGCTTAGCAGGATTGAGTAATTATAAGTGAAAATTTACACAGACCATAATTTTATTTGATGGAATAAGAAATAAATATACAGTTGACCCTTGAAGAACATGAGTTTAAACTGTGTGGGTCTACTTATATACAGATTTTTTTTTTTCAATAAATATATTGAAAAAGTTTTTGGAGATTTGAGACAATTTGACAAAACTCACACATGAACCTCATAGCCTAGAAACAGCAAAAAATTTAAAAAGTTAGGTATGTAATAAATGCATAAAATCTATGTAAATACTAATCTATTTTATAATGTACTACCATAAAATGTATACAGATCTATTATAAAAAGTTCAAAATTATCAAAACTTACATATACAAACATTTATAGACTGTACGTGGCACCGTTCTCAGCCACGAAAAATGTAAACAAATGTAAAGATGCGGTGTTAAATTGTAACTGCATAAAATTTGCTGTGGCACATACTGCACTACTGCCATAATTTTGTAACCACTTCCTGTTGCTATTGTGGTGAGCTCAAGTGTTGCCAGTGTCTGCTTAAAACGCCATGTGACACTAGTGATCACTGCATGAGCAGCTGTCTCTCCAGTAAATTGCATATTCAAGTAAAAAGTGATCTCTCACAGTTCTTGCGTATTTTTCGTGTTTAGTGCAATACTAGAAACCTTGAGTAACACCATGAGACCCATACATAGTGTCACTAGTGATGCTGGAAATGCTCACAAGAAGCAAAGTCATGACATTACAAGAAAAAATTGAATTGCCTGATAGGTACCGTAGATTGAGGTCTGCAGCTGCAGCTGCCCAACATTTGAAAATAAATGAATCCAGTGTGAGGACCATTGCAAAAATTTTAAAAAAGGAAAAGGAAATTCATGGAGCCATCACTACAGCTATGTGAGTAGGCATGAAAACCTTGCATTTTTTGTGAAATATTTTTTGATCTTGTATTGAAAATGCAGCTTCTCAGTTAAGCGCAGGATTGCTTATAAGAAAAGCACACCTATAGACTCTAATATGATTTGGGAAAAAGTGAAGTCATTGATAAAGGAAAAGGAAGGTGAAGGATCTAAAGCAGGAGAATTTAATGCCAGCAAAGCGTGGTTTGATAATTTTAGAAAGAAATTTGGCTTTAAAAATGTCAAGATAACAGAAGCAGCAGGTTCTGCCGACCAAGAGGCAGAGGACAAGTTCCCAAACACCGTTAACGGAAAATCATTGAGTGTACTCCAGGAGGCCAAGGCGGGAGGATTACCTGAGGTCAGGAGTTTGAGACTAGCCAGAGCAAAGAGTGAGAACCCGTCTCTACCAAAAATAAAAAAAATTTGCTGGGCATGGTGGCACGTGCCTGTAGTCCCAGCCACTCAGGAGGGTGAGGCAGGAGGATCACTTGAGCCCAGGAGTTTGACGTTGCTGTGAGCTGTCATGATGCCGCGGCACTCTACCAGGGGTGACGGAGCAAGACTCTGTCGAAGGAAGGGAGGAGGGGAAAGAGGGAGGAAGGGAGGGAAGGAAGGAAGCAAGGAAGGAAGGAAAGAAGGAAGAAAAGAGGCAAGGAAGGAAGGGACGAAAAGAAAGAAAGAAAGAAGAAGGGAAGGGAGGGGAAGGGGAAGGGAAATCATTGAGAAGAAAGGATATCTGCCTGAACACATTTTAATGCCGACAAAAGTGCCCTATCCTGGGGGAAAAATGCCACAAAAGACATTTATTAGAAAGGAAGAAAAGTGAGCACTAGAATTTAAGGCAGAAAGGGACAGGCTAATTCTACTGTTCTGTGCAAATGCAGTCTGGTTTATGATCAGGACTGCCCTCATTATAAAATAGAGACTAACTTCAGAGCTTTGAAGGGAAAAGATAAACACCAGCTGCCAATCTATTGGTTATACAACGAGAAGGCCTGGATGACAGCCCTTTTTCTGGATTGGTTCCACCACTGCTTTGCCCCTGAAGGGACTGCCTCTACACTTCTTTTTATATTAGACAATGCCCCTGGCTATCCAGAACCCTATGAGTTCTACACCCCAAATTCAATGTCTCTAATTTGGTATTTGAATCAGGGGATCACGAGAACCTTTAAGGCCCATGACACACAATACTCTATGGAAAGGATTATCAATGCTGTGAAACAAAATCCTGATGGAGAGAACATTGCAAAAGTCTGGAAGGATTACACTGTTGAAGATGACATCTTTATTATAGAAAAGACAATGAAAACCATCAAGCCCGAAACAATGAACTCCTGCTGGAGAAAACTGTGTCCGGCTCTTGTGTATGACCTCACAGGATTTATGACAGAGGCAGGAAACCAGGTAAGAGATTGTGGATATGTACAAAAAAAAAAGCAGAGGGTGAAGGGTTTCGAGATATGAATTGTGGAGAAATTCAAGAGCTAACAGACACCACACCAGAAGAAGTAACAGAAGATCAGTTGAAGGAGATGAGTGCTTCCAAACCAGTGCCAGACGAAGAGGAAGAAGGCCTAGAAGAGGCAGTGCCAGAAAACAAGCTGACAGACAATCTGGCAGAAGGGTGCCAGTTACTCAAGACTGCTTTGACTTCTTTTACAACAGGGGCCCTTCTATTATACAGGCACTGGAGCTAAAGCAAAGGGTAGAAGAAGGATTGGTACCATATAGAAACATTTTTTTTTTTTTTTTTTTTGAGACAGAGTCTCACTCTCTTGCCTGGGGCGAGTGCCGTGGCGTCAGCCTAGCTCACAGCAACCTCAAACTCCTGAGCTCGAGCAATCCTACTGTCTCAGCCTCCC
>RJWJ010028911.1:0-19910 GCA_004363605.1 Indri indri | reverse complement strand
CCAGAATTATAACTTTGCATGCTGAGACTAACATGGAAAGAAGGAATTCCTGGAAATAAAAGTCAGTTGGCATCTTTGATATATTAGGGAAGTTTTTGGGCAGATACAGGAGGAAATGGTGGTATTTTTAATCTGTTTATTTTCATGAAGCTGACCACAAGGTGGGGATAATATATTGTATATGGTCTCTGGGTGACCTATGACATCATCCAGAGTTGTAATAGAGATTTAAATTATTTTAAAGAACCTTTTTTTTTTACTTAGAAATTTACAAATGAGTTAGTTCAAAACAGTTATTTTCTTGCTACATCTTGACCATTTAGTTATGCCAACAGTGATTATAATTTTTTATTGTTTCCCAATACTGTGTATCTTAAATCCATAAAATTACACTTTTTTCAGCCTAAGATCATTTCTATACTGTCCTCTCACCAAAAACACCCTGAATCAATTTACATGTTGTTTGAAAATTCTTTACTACTAGGTTGGGCAGCCATATTGGAAAAGGACTAAATCACTTTAAGGCTTTGTAGCACAGAGGACAGAAGAATGTATTTCAAATTAGTTGCCATCATATGAGGTGTTGCCCTTTATTTCTTGGCAGGTGATCTGGACATGTTAAATAGTAACAATAGTTAATATGAATTGAAGGGAGAAATTTTCTGAAGCATACGGGAGAGAATTTGTATCTTGGAAAGAATTCCTTTTGTCTTTTATTATTTATACAGTTAATAATTGCAATATTGTCACTTCACATGTAGAGATATCGTTTTAGTAAACTTAAGTTGAGTTGGCTAACAAAGTTGCCATCCATCCTTGCTTTAGTCCAATTGCCATTATTAGTTTCCCAGAGTACTCTGTAATTCCTCTACTGTAGTACTCATGCTTTATTTTTATTTTTATTTCTTATATTTTGCCTTCCAAGTTAGTGAACTAGGCAAGGTCAACAGTGCATCTCTGTCCTGTCCGTCACTGAATTCCTAGACTTGGCACAGTGTCTGACACAGAGTGGGTGCTTGGCAGCTATTCGTAGAATGAATGAATGAATGACTTTAAGTGTTAAGTAGACACAGGAAAAGTATAAAATTGAGATCTGGTTGTTGTAGGACTTAAAAAGAGAGAAGTTCCTTTGGAGGAGCACTGGTTGTGGGTGGCCTCATCGTCATTCTCTGATGATCAAAGAAGTGCTTACTACTAATCAGTGAGAGAGGTGTTTATCTGTATGTTTAAACATTTGTTTTCCCATGCTACTTTTCCAAATCCTGGTTGTCTGTGTTTGTCCTCAAATGCTGCCTCTTTAGTGAAGCCTTCCTTGATTCCCATGTTGGACTCTGGTTGTTGGGTGTCTGATTTTTACCTCTTTTAGTGCATTGACTACTCTCTACCATGTATGATTTTTACTGTTTGTATGTGTGTTATTATTTATTCTACTAGACGATAAACTGCTTGTGTGTGAAAACCACGTCTATTCAAATGAGCCTACTTCTGAGAGTGAAAGGGGACGTTAATCAGATGGGATGCTGGGGTAATAGGTGTGTCCAAGGCTATGCCAGGCAAACCTGATGTCTGGTAACTTCCCAGTAACCTGTGACTTGTTGAGGAAGCACTGGCCACCTGCAACCTGTTTAAAGCAGGTGAGATGGGTATGAGAAGGTGCGGAGTCACAGATACAAATTGTGGTCTCTGCCTTAGTTTTATCTGTGTTACTTTACCGGTCTAGGGACTGTAGGCAAGTTTTTTCATCTTGCATATCTTCATTTTACTTTTACTGATATGTTAAGTAGAGAGTATTTATTTTCTGCTGGTTTCTTAGGCCTTTTGTTTTGGAGGAAAACATGATATAAAAAGACACCTTTTAAAACTGTAAAGTGTCATAGATATTACTATATAATTCTAGAATAAATTGAAGATTTTCTAACTTTGTTAACAAGCCAGAATCTGATGACTGAAATGTTTATCTTTAAAATGGTTTTTAGGATAAAAGTGAGCCTTAACAGAAGGCTTTGTAATAAATAGTGCTAAATAAGTAAGTTAATAAATGTTGTAGTTATTATTAGTATTATTATATTCCGTATTCTTTTACTTTCTTTAAATTTAAAATGTTTCCTACCTACAGAAAAATAAATCTCAACTTGGGTCATTCCACTACATCTTATTTTCACTTTTACTTCATTATATCATTGTTATTAAGTAGAATAAAGGGTGAACATAGCAGGTTGTAGGATTAGAATGGTGCTGAGTAATGTGAGGAGTTATTCAGTTGTTCAAGGCAATTAGTTAGAAATCCTGATCTGTGCTATTTTAATATTCCATTCAATATTAGAAATAAACTTTATAATGTAGGCTATACTAGAGCACAGAAATTAAGTGTGTTAATAAAAAATATCCCAACTGTAGGTAAAGCATGCTTTATTCAAACCATATGACTCTTATGTCTACCCAACAGTGGGATCAAAAACTTGAGGTATTACAGAAAAAAGTTAAGCAAGCCATGTGGAAGGATTTTGACTTGTCATAAACTTTAAAAGAAATTTATAAGTATTTTCAAAGGAAACAGAAAAAGTACACAATTTGGAGAATATCCTAGGCCAAATGAAAAGATTGTAAAATTAAATTTAATATCTGATGTTTGGACTAAACAAAAGACCTCTTGCCTCTCACCAGCGTACCAACTTCCTGTTCTTATTCACTTTAGCAGTTCAGTAAATATGAATGGCCTGTGATGCATGAACAGGGAAGGGGTGGGATTAGGCATTTGCAGGAACATCCCTTCATGCTAATTGAAGTGTTGTCAAGTCTTCATTTTTTTACTTAAACTATAAAATTGCTAATCTAAATTCATAGTTATTATGAGTTATATTCCAAAGTTGAGCTGGAAAAATATTATTTTCCAACCAAAAAGGTACCAATTACTTTTAGTATTCACGAAACAATAAAAAGAATTGGATCAGGGAGAAATGAAAACAGCTCATTTTTAATATCCAAGTTGTAGGTATATAAAATAAAATTATTTTATGAGGTATAAAAGAAATTACAACTTCAAAATTAAATAATTCCTATCATCAGTTTGCCTTAGGAGTGCCTTAGCACAGTGGTCCCCAGCCTTTTTCGCACCAGAGACCGGTTTCATGGAAGACAATTATTCCATGAATGGTGGGGGAGGTGGAGCTCAGGCAGTGATGTGAGCGATGGGGAGCAGCGAAGCTTGCTTGTTGGCCACTCACCTCCTGCTCTGCTCCTCCCCCGCCATTACTAAGTTTCATGGAAGACGGTTTTTCTACAGACGAGAGTCGGGCGGGGGGCTGGCGGGGGGAAGGAGCTCTGTGGCAGGTCCCTAACAGGCTGGGTACCAGTACGGTCTGCAGCCTGTGGGTTGGGCACCACAGCCTTAGCAATACATATTCAATATAAATGTGAAACTTCTTACCTCATTTTCTTAAAAGCTACATCTAAAAGAAAAACTTCCAAATTTGAATTGGTATCTTTAATTAAAGCATTATTGTTAGAGTAGGAGACTAGGAGGCAGGCTGAGACCGGATGCAGGGGCTTGAAGATTGGGCGCAGGTGTTAAACAACCCTCAAGCAGAAGCTAACTAGAGGGGCTGATAACCACAGACAAGAACCAGCTTTGACCAGCTTGTTAGCTGTCTCTGCCACCTTACTTGAACTTCGGCTAATTATATCATTTACATTGTAGTTTTAAAAATTTCTCTACCCTTGAAATCACCATGACAGTTCTGAAACAACCATATAAAGTATGAATATGGGAGGGAACCCAATTCTAGGAATTACTACCCAAATTCTAGTAAAAGCCAACCCTTTAGCCTTGGCTATTCCTCCTCTCAATTAGTAAGACTTCAAAAGACCAAAACCCACTTCTTCCCAGTGCAGCTGCTTTCTTTCAAGCCTGCCCTTGCCTCCTTCGCTTGCTCTCTCCTGAGAGTGTACTTTTGCTTTCAATAAAAAGCTGTCAATTGCTTGGCTTACGTGGTGCATCCTGAAATTCTTTTCTCCCAACAATCACCAAGAACCTGGAAAAACCTCCTCTCCGAGGCCACTAATATTATCACTATTATAAAGAAGAAAAAGCTTGAAAATGCAAGGTAGCAATTTCATCTAAGGGAATTTAGTGTTATAACTGATTATCCAACATTTGGCAATGTATTTTCTTTAATGTTTTAATATTAAAACTAGAATGTCTTTCTTTCTTTTTTTTTTTTTTTGAGACAGAGTCTCGCTTTCTTGCCTGGGGCGAGTGCCGTGGCGTCAGCCTAGCTCACAGCAACCTCAAACTCCTGGGCTCGAGCAATCCTACTGTCTCAGCCTTCTGAGTAGCTGGGACTACAGGCATGCGCCACCATGCCCGGCTAATTTTTTTTTTTCTATATATATTTTTAGCTGTCCAATTAATTTCTTTCTATTTTTGGTAGAGATGGGGTCTCGGCTCTTGCTCAGGCTGGTCTCGAACTCCTGAGCTCAGAACGATCCGCCCACCTCGGCCTCCCAGAGTGCTAGGATTACAGGCGTGAGCCACCGTGCCCGGCCAAAACTAGAATTTCTTTAAAGGAAGGAGGCTAAAATTCATCCCACTGCCTGATGTTTTTGTAAACTCCAATTTTCTCAGTGTTATTGCTAAACAAGTTACTGAATTTTCTCTGGATATCTTCTATATTGCTTTTCTTTGATTCTTGCTAGTGCAAGCAGTCTAAGATTTTACATGATAAAGGAAATCTGTGGAACTAATCTTAGAAACATCTTTCTATTTTCTCACAGAACACCTCTAGGCACAGAGACGACAAAATGCTTCATTTGCATTCTTAAACGTTAGGAACTTAGAATGAGTCTTTCACCTTGAAATGTTATTGTATCTACATTTCTGGAAGAGAAAAAAGGCTAATAACCCACTGTGGTTTATGTTAACTCATCTCTTTTTAGGATCCTGATCTGCACAAAGAGTATAGAATGTTGAAGCTTAACTGGCCAGTCTCTCTCTCCTTTACAATCATTGAGACCCTTGAAGTAGATATCAGTGCTGATTACAGAGAAATAAAAAGAAATCAGATATGCACAAAAGAAATTGCAAATACTAACAAATTTCACTCTTAGTCTTCTAGGAATGGAAAGAACACTTCTGAAATTAATATACAGTATAGTAATTCAAATTTTAAAAAGTATAATATTTTCTCCATAAGTTTGAAAAGCTTACTGAGAAAGTACAAAGATACTCAGAGATTTACAGTTTTGTTTGTTTAAATGGTGTTTATTAAAGTAATAAGTACTAAAGGCCTCTTCTTTGCCACAAGTACCTTTGTGAGAAAACCCAAAACCGTTTAATAAAAATAATGTAACAACTTTCTGACTTAATATTAGCTAATAGAAATGGAAATCATCCCACTGCCAAATATTAGAAATAGAAAGTATTCTATTCCTGTAATGCCTACTCCTCACCTATGCATGAGAAACAAGGCTTTATATTTAACTATATTCTTTAAAATATACTTAACTAGGAAACTTGACTTCTGCCAGTAATTACAGTGGGGAAAGTTACCACTGTTCTCTTTCCCTAACTGTATACTGTACATGGCTATCATCTGGAAGTAATAGTATTACTTGAGTGCATCGTGCCAAGTAGACACTTAATACAGAATGTACATTAGACTAAATGAAATACAACCCAGTAATATTGAAAGAGAAAGACACAAGTTCCTTTGATTAAACTAAGTCACAGTATACACAGTATACCTTAAATTCAATACAGTTTGTAAGTATGTCAGTGGATTTCAGTGGAACTTGCAATTAGCATCCCAAATGAATTAAAAAACTGTGTTGGTTTATAAGTTTTTATTTAAAATTTTAAAATAATAGAAACTTTTCCCCCTTCCACTACCCATCTTCCATAATAGTCCAATTCCTTTAGGTTCTTATCCTAATGAACCATATAAATTAGATTCTTAATTTATAGTGAGCTGATAGCAGTTAAAGAAAAATCACTCCTGTAGATGTCATGGATTGGAGCTGAGGGCACCCTCTTCCAGGGTTTCTGCTCCTCCCTTCCTTGATGCCTCACAGTCATGTTGGGGAAAATGAATTAGCATTCATATTCTAGTTTCCTCTCATCATGCGTTGTCACAGTGCCCAGATGCCGGACCTCCAGGACAATGTCGAACACCAGTAATGCTCATCCTTACCCAGTGGACTGGTGTTTACTCACGATCACGAAGATGACACTGGGAATGTTTTTCCCTTCACTGCATTTAAATGTTCTCCTTATCTTTTATTTGCAAACACTAATAAGATGGAATCCCTGAGTGTGAGGTCTTTTTGGGCCTAGTTCCTATAAAGAGCAAAATTTGAGTGTTTTGGAAGTAGTGATGCTGCGGAGGCTGGGTCCTGTTCTGGCTGTCCAGGTCCAAGCCAGTGAAACCAATGTTATTGTACTTTACAGTTTCCATATTTAACCTTTAGTGGAAGTAAACATTTCTCCATGCTTCACTTTGTACAAAACGTCAGTCTTTACTGAAGCATCCTAGTCAAACATGAGAATGTACTTTAAAAAAACAAAACAAAACACTTTTTTAAAGCCAAAAAGTCCCTAGAAGAGGCTGGCAAACTGGCCTGAGAAACCTCTCATTGGCCTTGGGTGCTGCTGCAGCTGCTCCAGTCCAGGTGTTGATTTCACTCCTATAAGCTGGTGGCTACTCTGAAATTGTTTTTAAGATTTTCATTGTAAAATAAAAGAGAGATACAGAAAACCACATAAAACAAATGTATGGCTTAATAAAGTATTATAGGGCAAACAATCTTTAAATCATTACATAGGCCTAGACACAGACCCTTAATCCTAGAAAGCTTGACAATGTGACCCATAGCAATCCTAACTTCTGTTCTCTCTCTAAATATACCCATTACTTTGGCTTTTATAGTAATCATTTCCTTGCTTTTTAAAATAATTTTTTTCCCAAATGTGCAACCCTAGACACCATGATTTATCTTGTTCATTTATTTTTAAGTTTGATTTGTCTTTTAAATCTGTCGTTGTCCATTTCCATTGGACCTTCTTTTCCTTACAGTTTATCTGTTGAGGAATTTGGGTGGTTGATCTGTAGAGTTTCCCTTTAGTCTTGACCTTGCTGATTGTATAATGATGGTGCAGATCAATGGTTTCCTCCATTCTTGTCATTTCTTACAAATTGGACTTGGTTTTGGAGATGGGATCAGACTCTCAGGTTTGATCCCTTTGGCCAAGACTGTAGGAGGCACATAATGTCATCTTAGTTCTTTTTAAGATATAAGTAGCCATTGACGCTTACTGCCTATATCTAGTAATTCACTGGATAGTAAAATTTGGTATTTTAATTCTAACTTTTTTTCATTAGTTAATTGGAAAATATTTATAAAGAGACCCTTTCCCTCATTTAGTGTTTGGTTACCCAGTGGTACAATTCATATAGCAAAAGCAAGATAAATGCTTAATTCTTTATCTTTATTTAGTAGTTTTTGAGGTAATAAATTGGTTCCTTATCCTTCAAAGTTAACCAGTTCTTTAAAAAAACATTGCCATGAAGTCATAGACTTAAGCTTATTTTATAGGTTTAAATCTGATGGCGTTTTAGTGAAATTCACATGGTCCCTTTTTGGCCAGTGGGGCTTAAATTGGCTCACGAGTATTTTTTTTTTTTTTCTCAGACAGAGTCTCGCTTTTTTGCCTGGGCTAGAGTGAGTGCCATGGCGTCAGCCTAGCTCACAGCAACCTCAAACTCCTGGGCTCAAATGATCCTTCTGCCTCAGCCTCCCGAGTAGCTGGGACTACAGGCACACACCACCATGCCTGGCTAATTTTTTCTCTCTATATTTTTTTAGTTGTCCAGCTAATTTCTTTCTGTTTTTTTTTTTTTTAGTAGAGCCGGGGTCAAGCTCTTGCTCAGGCTGGTCTCGAACTCCTGAGCTCAAATGATCCACCCGTCTCAGTCTCCCAGAGTGCTAGGATTACAGTCGTGAGCCACCACGCCCGGCCTAAAAATGTCTTTTAGCTTATTTTTAAATAGTAGGCAATAGTTTCAATCTATTGTGTTGGTATGTCTTTCTCTTGTGCTTTTTTTTCCCCCCTGCCTGGGTATCATTCTGGTCCTTTTTTTTCCTTTTCAGAAACATTGTATTGATTTGCAGCTGTAATGCCAGCTACCTGGGAGGCTGAGGTGGGAGGATCCCTTGAGCTCAGGAGTTTGAGGCTGCACCGAGCTATGATTGTACCACTGTATTCCAGTCTGGGTGACAAATGAGACCCCATCTCTAAAAAAAAAAAAAACAACAAAAAAAAAACCCATATCAAACCCATATCAAAAAGATTTATTAGTGATTAAGGGAAACTGATAATTAGATGGGTAATGAAAGATACAGGGTTAACAGAAGAGTATCAAAAGGTAGATAAAATCTGACCTCAAATTCTAAATTACACAGCTGACTCTTGTCAAGAACTCAAAACTTTTGAAACATGCTCCATCACTTTGCAGTTACCATGCTGTCTTATCCTGACTCCATTCTTGCTTTTCGATGACAGAATTCTGGGAGTCAGGAGCCTAGGGTACTGCTTTCTCACTTTGCTTTAGTTACGTTTAAAGGCCAACCTAGGGGGGCTTCCAAAACATATTGATGAAAAGAAAGTTAGCTCATTGAAACATTTGAATAGTTATCCAGCAGACTACCGGCTATTTTCTTTTGTGTTGGATGGGCCAAAAAAATAGTCACTAAATACTTGACGTAAGCTTTTTTTCCTGACAATTTTGCATTTTTGGGTGAGTAATTTTCCTCAAATTAGAATGCATGAGAAAAATCTGGTTAATCAGTGGTCCAGGTCGTTGGGCTCCTGTTAATCAGAAGTCTTACTGTATAATCATAATGTGTTTTGGATGTTCTCATTTATGTTATTTCTTCAACTCTTTGTATGGATATTCTGATTACTTGATTACATCTGCCTGGCACAGTGCTTTTTAAAACAGCATTTATAATAAACTTCTTCCATCTTAGCAAGTAAAATGAGAATATGGAAAGACAATTGATGGTTGAAGCATGATTGTTTCCTTTTGCGTTTACTTAGTGTTTGGTGGTTGCAGGTTTGGGATAAAGAGAAATGAATATGATTATTGTCCTGGCCCGAAATGATTAGTTTATCAAGCTGGAGACAGAATATATGGAGGTGTAGGCCTACCACTATTATCTCCTCACACAGAGCAGCTCCACTTTTCAAGGGTTTTATGTTTTGGGGGTTTTGCATATGATGTTTTTCATGAAAATAGGTTCTATTAAAAATAGATACAGACATTTGATAGAGGGATACTTTATGAACAAGTGTTACGGCTGAAGAGGTTTCTTATCTAGCATTCTGCCTCTTGTAACACTGATAAGTTGTAGGTGTTTGGGTTCCTACACAATAAATATTGGGGTCTTGTGGTCCTAACTGTCTTCTTATTCTAGTATTCTCTTTTTATTAAGACTTCTGGATAGCAGACAAAAACTAAGAGTTGTGCTTTATGTTATTATTGATTGAGTTCAGGACATGCTACTCCAAAATATGGCACCTTGGCATATTGAATATTTTAAGTTTAAGGAATTGGAGAAAACAGCAAAAGTAGGAATGTCTCAGACCTTCCCCTGCTATTCTTATCTGAAGCAGGTCATAACACCTAGGAAGGATTTTCTGAACTTCCCCTGAAACAGGTCCTAAGGCCTTCCTATGAGAGGTGCTGTTCCTGTATTGGGAGGAAAGGAGCATCTTTATCTGAAAGACAAAAGGACACTGACAGGAAGCTGAACAAACAGGCCGTACCAAGTTTCCCCCAGTTTACTACACTTACACATACTCTTAGCTCTCTCATTTCTTCATGACTAACCACTCTTCAGCAAACCTCAAACACTCAAGTTTAACTGTTTCCTTGGGTTTTCGTTTCCTGATGCAGGCTCCTATGTCCTGTAAAACTTAAATAAATTGCTATGCTTTTCTTTTGTTAATCTGTCTTTTGTAATAGGTGCCCCGGCTATAAATTTAGAAGTGTAGAAGGAAAAGATAATTTTCCTCTCCTACATTTTTTATTTAATTTTTCAATCAAACTTGCAAGGCAGCTATTATCCACATTGGTGCTCAAAGAAACAGAAGCTTTAGACCCAGAGTCTAAAATTTCCTTTCTGTCTTGCTTTTGGGCAGAAGGGAAAGTATACAGCTTGGATTAAAGGCACTGACTTTACTACACATTTTCTGTGAATCCCTAACTTTTAATTCCCTTCTATATTGGAAGCCTTTAAATATCTGTATCTCATCCTGAGTTTGTCTTACAACATCTATCTGCCTCCTGAACATGAGTACTTGACTGTCCCGTAGGCCTCTCAACTCAGCTTATACAAAGTTGAAATCATTATCTCATCTCCCAAGCATTTGTCTCCTCATATGTGGCCTTTGCTCATTCTCAGTTCTATTTCCACTTCCTGCTCTGGGTGGGTTTAATCCTCCTGGTCCATAATAACTAAGAGAGCAGTCCAAGTGACACGCTGCTATAGCTGTTCTGGTTATCAGGAGAATGAAGCTCCTTTCCCAAGCCAAGGTTCTTTGCAGGCAGCAATGCTAACAGGTGGAATAGGTGATGTAAAAATTATATACAAATATATGGTTTATTGTTTATACCAACTCTGCCCAAAGGTCATAGGAGAATCAACAGTTAGGTACCTTACTTTGCTGCTGCCCAGCACCCAGGTCTGGCTATTCCTTTATGTTTAACTTGAGATCTTCACTTAATGCCTCATTGTTTTTCTCAGCAGCCCTCTCCCTTACTTTTCTAGACCATGCCCAGTGGTGGAGCTAACTGCATCATATTTTGTTCTGTCTCTAATTCTTTTTACCTCATTAGCATTTTCTTTATTATAATGACAGAAACACAGAGAGGTAAATCCATTGTCAGGAAACTAAATGTTTTTGTACAGAGTAGTTTTTTGTTGAAACCATAACTCTACCTGGTCAAATTCCCACTGTCTTCTTGGCTCATCTTTTGTAGTCACAGGTTATAAACACGCTGTACTCTATTTTGTTTATTTCTCTGAGTTATCAATGATGTATTTGTGTTCTCTGGAATTCATCGATATCCTGTGACCTTTATCCACGTTATCTCCTACATTTAGCTCAGACCCTGGCACAGAGTTGGTATCCGGTAAATACGGATATTTGTGTTATACTAGCCACTATGCCACAGGGTATTGAGGATACAAAGAGTATAAGGTGATTTAAAAGTTGAACTTACTATTTAGATTGGGTGCTAGGGTATTATATATAAATGTGTCATAGAAATTGCTTTTCCAGAGAGTACTGTTAATATCAGGCAGGAATTCATTACTTTCAGTTGCTTTTCATTAACTCGACTTTGTTTCATGTATCTATCCATGCATGTACTATACACAATACAGTATTATATATTTTAATGTGTTGGCCCTAGTGCTTACTTTTAAGTTGTTTTTGCTATATAAATAATTAATAAATATACATATGGGTTTTTCTTTTTATAAAATTGTGACTCTATATCGTGCTCTGTAATGTTTTTGTTATAAATTTCAACTTGTTTTTCTCCACAGGCAGCAGAAGATGTCATTTTCATTGGACCCGACAGACATGCTATTCAAGCCATGGGTGACAAGATTGAAAGCAAATTATTAGCTAAGAAAGCAAAGGTTAACACAATCCCTGGCTTTGATGGGGTAGTCAAGGTGAGAAGCTATTTTACTCTAAACTTTATTGTACATGTCTTTAAGCCACATTTGGTTAAAGGTCTAAAAGTGTCAGTTGTGGGCTTGGACATGGGAAATGTGAGGAGTATTATCGATACCTATTGACTGAGTAGTTTATTCTGAGAAAGAGCTTGTGTAACAATGGCAGGAATTGAGGTTACTGTTGTACCACCTGTATCAATAAAATATTTACTTTTTCTCTTAATAGTGAAAATTTTTCTTGTGAGTTGAAGGGTAAAAGGGTAAATGAATATTTCATTTGCTGTTAGAATGTTGTCTACTATAGTTTCTTTCCCCTTGATTCTCTTGGGTAATATAAAATAATTAGTTTTCATTATTACTTCTGTTTGTAATATCTGCAAATGTCTTTATCGAAAGGGAGGTAGTTAATTTCTAGAGTGGGAGCATCTATTAATGATTTTATCTGTAAGGCCATCAGCTTATTCTGGGTCTTATACTGCTTCTGTTTTCAGCCTCTTTCAAAATGTATAGTATGGAGTTGCGTAGTCTGACAATGTGGCTCCTTCCCAGCTAGCTTTTGCTTGTTTATAAAACTTCCTATTTCTGGCTTAAGCCTGCTCACAAAAGGCTGAGGAGGGAGCTGGAGTCAACTACTTCAAGGCCTACTGCCTGAAGGTAGTAAAGAGCCCATCCCCGAAGTCTCTAATGGGCTTAAGCCTTTCTCTGCTACCGCAAATGGATTAGAGTTACCTGTTTCAATAGGAAAGATTTTGGTGGTAGCCTCCAAAAGACCTTGTGCAACATTTACAGTTTTTCTAAACCTCCCTGCCTTTCTATGCGATTTGTGGTCACAAGTCACTCTCAGGGTCATCCTAGTCCCTCCTTCCAATAGGTCTTCCTGTTTACCCCTCCTCTTCCCCTCTTCTAAATTATCCTTGGTGAAATGATGCCATTTAGAAAGATAAAAATATGAGTTTGAGTTAGAAATTTAATGCATTCAAAGAGTAGAAATCTGACTCAGAGAGACCACAGACTTAGCCTGAGATAAACCCATGACGATCTCATAATGGCATATTGAATGTCTTGTTTGTACAATTCATATCTTGGGCCCCCAACCTAATAGTTGGCCGTCTCTAATTGCAAATCTGACAGTGTGTAATACCTTGTTGGTTTAAAATTTGGAGAGAAGATCTCTCCTAGACCCAGTCTTCTATGGACAAAACAAGACAAAAGAAAGTACTGAGGGTTCCCAGGTAAGTTTTGTTCTGTTTGCTGATTTGATGAAACCTTAAGAATTCACTGGCTCCTGAAGCCAGCATGAAGACATACTGGGCCTATTCCTGTTTTCTTTTTCTTTTTCTTTTCTTTCTTTCTTTCTTTCTTTCTTTCTTTCTTTTTTTTTTTTTTTTTTTTTTTTTTTTTTTTTTTTTTTTTTTTTTTTTTTTTTTTTTTTTTTTTTTTTTTTTTTTTTTTTTTTTTTGGGACAGAGTCTCACTGTGTTGCCTGGGCTAGAGTGCCGTGGCGTCATCCTAGCTCACAGCAACCTCAAACTCCTGGGCTCAAGCAATCCTTCTGTTTCAGCCTCCCTAGTAGCTGGGACTACAGGCATGCGCCACCATGCCCGGCTGATTTTTTCTATATATTTTTAGTTGTCCAATTAATTTCTTTCTATTTTTAGTAGAGACGGGGTCTCGCTCTTGCTCAGGCTGGTCTCAAACTCCTGAGCTCAAACAATCTGCCTGCCTAAGCCTCCCAGAGTGCTAGGATTACAGGCGTGAGCCACTGCGCCCGGCATGTTCCTGTTTTCTTCCATGTGAACTTTGACTTACGAACTTAGGACAAAAAGTGTTGAGGACATTTTGTTAGTAACAAACGTTTCCTCTAATATTATTGATCAGTTTTCAAATCTGATCAGAAAATCAAAAAATTCTTCGTTCCTAGGCTTCCTTTAAAGGAAATTGGAGCTCTACCCAATGTGAGACTCATCTTACCATTGTGGTTGGGGAGACCCCTGAGTGGGGGGCTCAGTGGGCATCAGAGGATCTTGCAGGTGCCGAATCTATTAATAGGATATTCAACTGTGGCTATTAGTGGGTCTTGAAGAGATCTCAGAGGAATGTATGAGATTGCCTAAAAGTGGATGGTGTCCTTTACTGTAGTAGGTAATAAACTTGGTTTTGCTTATTCAACAGGTTATTTCGGTTGTTTTCTCTGAGAGGCTGCCCTTGAATTTGTAGTCTCTTTTCTATAGTAAATTTGGAAAATATGGAAAAGTAGAAAGTAGAAGAAAAGAAATCTGCTTATCTTTTCAGTTTGTCTCCTTGTATGCATTAGATGATTTGTAACATCCTATTATACTCTCAAATAATGATTGATTCTCATCTGTGTTAACTTTACCCATGGTACATAGTTCTTAACATCTATTTCTGAATTAATTTGTTAAGCCACAACTGAACCTGCAGGTTATAGTTTTCAGATAAGCATTTAAAAGTGATTTTTAAGAAATGTCCTTTTATTTCTGTGAGAAATAACTTTTAATACTAGTTTTATTTCCAGTTTGTTTTTATTTCAAGAGGATATACATATTTTTCTTTTAAATTATTAGGTTTCTTGTGCAGTAACTCTACATTGATTTGGAACTATATTGCTTTTCAGATTTTGTACTTTAGATTTACTGGGTAGAAGATTACTTTTGAGGGTATCTATGCAGATAGAGGTTTGCAGATGAAAATAAATAGCGCAACATTTTGGAATATCTTGTAGTTTTAGCAACTGTATTAATAACAGGTTTGCACTGGCAGAATGCATATGCTAATTATAGTATAGATAAATCTAGCTTTTTAAAAATCCATAGAGTTCTTTAAAATTAGTTTCTATTTTTAAGTATTTTTAAGGCTAAATTCTTTTTCTTGGTGACTGTATTCTACTTTCTTTCCCCCTTTAAAACATTGTGTATGGTACTTAAGTGGTCTTCTAGAACTGTTATTCAATTCTTGAATCATGTTTTTTAATAGAAAGAAAGTAACGTTTTAAAATATAGTTCTCAAGTGGTCATCTAGTATTAAGTATTTGTCTTTAACAAGTTGAGGTTTTTTAGTTTTTATTTTTTGAGACAAAGTCTCACTCTGTCACCCTGGGTAGAGTGCAGCAGTATCATTGTAGCTCACTGCAACCTCAAACTCCTGGGCTCAAGCAACCCTCTTGCCTCACCCTCTTAAGTAGCTGGGACTATAGGTGTGCCACGACGCCTGGCTAATTTTTCTATTTTTAGTAGAGATGGGGTCTTGCTCTTGTTCAGGCTGGTCTCGAACTCCTGAGCTTAAGCATTCCTCCTGCTTTGGCCTTCCAGAGTACTAGAAAGTTTAGTTTTATTCAACATTTTGTTTCCTTGCTCTTGGGACTCGAGAGCAGAGTGAAGAGTGTGTACATGAAGATGTTGGAAGACAATAATTAGAATCCCAGCTCATTTTTTATTTTTAAGCAAAGAATAACATGCTCAGACCCTGAATTCAAAGAGCTTAAATTCCCCTTGGAGAAACCTACAAATATTCAGGCAACTTAATACATTTTAATAATGCTAAGCTCAGGGTGTATGGGTCCCATACAGGAAGGGTATGTAACCTAGTTTTAGGGTGACGCTGCAGATTTACCAATGAAAATGATAGCTCAGTGATTCCTGAAGTTGAGTACATATGCGTTAGCTAAAAAGTGAGAGTGATGATGAGGCACAGCTCTATTGTCAGTGAAAACATCTTATTGCAAGAGCTCAGAGCTGAGAGACCACGGGAGCTCCAGAAAACTGCAGATGTGCAGTGTGACAGGCCGTAGTGAGACAGGGAGATAGAGACAATATTAGGGTCCAGATATGTATGGCCTTGAATGATGTGCAGCTGATTTTGGAGGCCATTCTTGTGGCTTTGGGGGAGTCTCTGAATAGTTTCATGCAGAAGAGTCAAGATGACAGAATTGTAGAGTTAGAAAACTCATTTTGGTTTGCTGTGTGGAAAACGGATTGGAGCAAAGCGAAACTCGAGGTTGATAGACAAATTAGGATCCTCTTCCTTTAAGCCAGGCAAGAAATGACAGGGGCCTAAAATACAGTATGCAGCAAAGTAGGTGATTTTGAGAAAGAGAGTGGAAGTGGAATCTATAGGATTTTGTCATCTGTTCAATGTCAGGTGTGAAGCAGAGGAAGAACCTTAAAGAATGCTGCCATTTAAGAGTGACCCAAAGGCCACGTGTGGTGGCTCACACCTGTAATCCTAGCACTCTGAGAGGCCAAGGGAGGAGGATCACTTGAGGTCAGGAGTTCAAGACCAGCCTGAGCAATAGCAAGACCCTGTCTCTACTAAAAATAGAAAAATTACCTGGGCGTTGTGGTGTGTGTGGGTGTTGTGGTATGAGTCCCAGCTACACAGGAGGCTGAAGCAGAAGGATCACCTGAGCCCAGGAGCTGGAGGTTGTAGTTAGCTATGATGACGCCACTGCACTCTACGTGGGGTGACAGAGCAAGACTCTGTCTTGGAAAAAAAAAAAAAGAGTGACCGAAGGAAGAGGTTTGAAAGGAGGCTGTGAAGCATCTAGAAAAGTGGAAGGAAAGCCAGAAGAATATGGGAACCCTGAGGAGAAAAAGGGAGCACTTTCCTGAAAGGGTAGGGTGGCCAATAGTATCAAATGCTTGATAGTATCAAATCATGATTAATTATATCGCTGCATTTGGTTGTGATACCTATCAGCACGCCAGTTTTGTAAGAAATTCACTTAATGTCTCTGAGTTCTGATTGTTCATTGAGAGGAAATAGTAATATCCATTTGCACTGTAAAGCAGAGTATGGTCATGTATTTGAATGAGTTTTGTAAATTATGCAGTGTAGATTTAAAGTAGTAATTGTTTTTATCACCTAATTAGCCAGATTTTAAAACTGTCCTCTTGCTTTAGCAGAAGGAGGCAAATAACAAAAAGGCTAGTGTGAAGGAAATCATTTAAAAAAAGGCAAAAACCAAAAAATTAGCAATAGGCTGTGTTCTAGCAATTAGGAAGTACAATATTAAATACCAGTATAATATTAAACATTTGTCTCTACTAAACCAAGAATAATTGATTTTCCTAATGATAGATCAAAGGCTTTATATTTTTGAAAAAGACTCAATTATATTTACTATGCTATTTCAATAATTATAGAAAAATATACTAAATTTTAGAAAGATTTGAAAGCATATTAAAATAGTCTTCTTCTTGACTTTGAGTTAACTGGAAAATCCAATCAGCTGGAGGCCATTCCTGAGCCCAGGATTGTTGAAAAGTTTTGCTTTACTTTATATATGAATGCAGAATAGTTGAGGATTTACTTTTTTGTTGTAGAGATAGCTCTTACACATAGCGTCTTAAAGTCTTGAAGCAATGATTTTTTTTTTAAAGTTGCTGATTCCATTTTAAAACTAGCTGAGGAAAGTGAACTCCTTAGTGTCTGTATGAATGAGTAGCAAGATTCTCATCCAGACAGTAGAAAATTAAGGGTTGGTAAGTGGGCTGTAGAAGGTGAGAAAGGAGAAGTGTAGTCTGAATCATGGATAGTAGAGTCAGCATTTCATGCTAACATTGCCATAAAAAAACATTGGGTGTTAAGCATCTGGGGAGAATGATTTGAATTTGCCTGTCTTTCATGTATTTTTTTCCTGCACTTCCCTGCTCTTTTCTTCTGTTCAGCAGCAGCAATGGGTTCAACAGAGCATCTGATCCAGTGTGTTATGAAAAGTGCATGCTTTTTGCAGTATTATAGTGCCAGTATTAGTTCTATGTTGTATAGGTTCAGAGGGTGAGTAATGAATGACACAGGTTATAACACCTAAGGCCAGGCAGGGAGGGAACAAACTTGGTGGCTTGGGGTGGTGGATGGCTCATTTTATCACAGATTACTAACTTTAATTGAGTGCCCACCATGGGCTAGGTACTGTTCTAGTGTGTTTCAGCCTTAACTGATTTCATCTTCTCAATAATCCTGTGAGGTAGATACTGTTGTTATTGTCCATCTTACAGACAAGGACACCGAATGCCAGAGAGGCACCCTAGGAGCTAGATCCGGTCACCGAGCTGGTATCGGCACCCAGGCCTTTCTGGCTCTAGTGCCTGCTCTCTTAACTGCTGGGCTCGGTTGCCTCAAAGGTGGGTGCTCTAGAGTGTTAACAGATACATTAGGCTTGCAGAAAAGGCATCTGATTTTTGTTAACTCTTTTTACATTTTTGTGATCTACATAGCTGGTTTTGGTAGCATCATTCACCCTCATATCACATTCACAGTAAAATAGCACTTTTTACTGTAGTTATTCTTGAGTCACATGATAGAGCTACTTAATGTGTCATGTCATAACAGGAATAAAAGAAATAGGTACTGGTTCCCTTAGTTTTTTTCCTCTTTCTCCATTTCTTGGACTGCTATTTTGGAATTATATTCTTAACCCTTTCCTCATCAGTCCTTCCAGGAGTCAAATAACTTCAGAACCTGAGTGCCTTTCCTCACGGCAGGGTGGGATTACAGAAAGAATAGACCACAGGGATTTTTATCACTTAAAAGAAGAAAATAAAATGATACCATTGGACTCTTCTTTTTTTTTCCTACTTCCTGATTTGAAACCATCAAGAATGTTATCTGAGCACTTTTGCTGACAAAAATATCACTTATTTCTGTACTTTTATTTTCTCAATTTTATTGCTTTTGATATGAAAGTAAAAATATTCTAAACACTTCAAATGAAAATTGTATAAGGGAATGAGTAGCATCAAATTCGGCTTATTCCTTCTGTGTAAAATTGTTGTATTTGACTTTTTCTTCCATTTTGGGGCGATTATTATCACACCTGTTAGAAATTTTCTTTTAATTTTAAAATATTATTATTATTATTATTTTTTTTTTTTTTGAGACAGAGTCTCACTGTGTTGCCCGGGCTAGAGTGCTGTGGCATTAGCCTAGCTCACAGCAACCTCAAACTCCTGGGCTCAAGCGAACTTCCTGCCTCAGCCTCCCAAGTAGCTGGGACTACAGGCATGCGCCACCATGCCTGGCTAATTTTTTCTATACATTTTTAGTTGTCCAATTAATTTCTTTCTATTTTTAGTAGAGAGAGGGTCTCGCTCTTGCTCAGGCTGGTTTCGAACTCCTAAGCTCAAACAATCCGCCTGCCTTGGCTTCCCAGAGAGCTAGGATTACAGGCGTGAGCCACCGCGCCCAGCCTTAATTTTAAAATATTATTGTGTTGAACAGTACTTTAACAGAATCTACTGTTTTAAGCCCTTTAGTATTTTCATTTATTATATATCATATAATTGATCAATGTGAGAACTATCTTAAGAATGTTCTAAAGAAAGAATGTTAAGCAGAATCAGCTCTGGTTTTTCTTCAGATATTGCCATGTTGGACTTGTGAAGAGGTAATGATGTTTTTTGTGTTTTTTTGAGACAGAGTCTTACTCTGTCACCCAAGCTAGAGTGCCGTGGCATCAGCTTAGCTCACAGCAACCTCAAACTTCTGGGTTCAAGTGATCCTCCTGCCTCAGCCTCCCTAGTAGCTGGGACTACAGGCATGTACCACCATGCCCAGCTAATTTTTTCTATTTTTAGTAGAGACAGGGGTCTCACTCTAGCTCAGGCTGGTCTTGAACTCCTGTCCTCAAGTGATCCTCCTCCCTCGGTCTCCTGGAGTGCTAGGATTACAGGGGTGAGCCATCACACCTGGCTGGTAATGATGTTTTGTTTAAAAGAGATTTGTTTTATATAAATAAAGAACAAAGTATACTTGCTAAAGTTTAATATTTATGTTATATTTTCATTACATTTTAATATCTGTAAGTTGAAATGAACCTGTTTTCTTTCTTTTTTTTTTTTTTTGGAGACAGCCTTGCTCTGTTACCCTGGCTAGAGTGCAGTGGTGTTATCATAGCTCACTGCAACCTCAAACTCCTGACCTTAAGTGATCCTCCCCCCTCTGCCTCCCAGAGTGCTAGGATTATAGGTGTGAGCCCTGCACCCAGCCTCTGTTGCTTTTTAATATAACTTAAACTTGTGGCCTTTCAAACTGAAAGTGCACTGCCCTGTAAAGCTTGATTTTTTTTTTTTTTTTTTGCTTAATGAAATACTTTACTTGAAAATTATAAATAGAGTAGCACTATGTTTTTTTGTTTGTTTGCTTTTT
>RJWJ010028910.1:0-21060 GCA_004363605.1 Indri indri | reverse complement strand
GCTATTTGAAAGGCTATTAAAAATTCTTTATTAGAAAAAGAAGACCAAAGTTTTTATACATGCCAAGAAAAAAAATGCTTAGAAAAATCCTCCAAGGACAAATTATGAACTTGCTGAGAAAGAAATTTGAAAGGATATAAGTATCCCTTCTATCCATTCTGACTTTAGATCATGGATGACTGCAGATCATTTCCATAAATATATCCACCAGAAGTTTCTATAAAAAGAGTTTCAGAGTTAGATTCTACTTGTGAAAAATCTGCTGCCCTATCCAGAAAAAAACCCACCTTCTGACTCCTCTACCCCTCCATAAGTCTTCCCTCGAAGAGAAGGTGAAAGAGGCCCATCTTGGAATAGAGGTTTTGATCAGGATGGTAGGATCTGGGGTATATCTGTTTTATCCAAATTACATGCGCCCCCTGCAAACTTGGGTGCTCTTTGACTATTTACCCCCACAGGAACAACACCTCTCAATTAACTTCCAGCACTTGTTTCCTCTAAACAGCCCCATGGTGTCAAATAGGCTAAAAAAATGTCCATATCTATTGTTCCTAAAAGTTTATGGATTAACATACACATAAAAATTAGAGCAATTGAGAAAAAAATCCCTATCAAATGAGGACATTTGGAATAATTCTTTGCTTAAAGGGATTGAATGTACAAAGGATTAAAGTTCTAGCTCAGCTGAACAATATATTGGACATGCTCAGCTCTTGCTGAAAGGTCAAAGCTCTCCATGGACAATAGAGGCCACTGCACACACAAATGGAGCATAACACATGACTCTGGAGATTCATTCTAAAAGTATGAGTTGTCGGCTCTAGCATTGCGAAGCATTAAAACCCAAGCACTGTTCTCTGATGATAACATTGTTCCTAACTACTTGGCACCAGGAGTCACACTGGAAACCACTGACAGCAATAAAAGGCAGACTGAGGAAATGGGATCCCCATTCTCCCAAATTTTGACATGACATTATACCATATCGCATTCAGCGCATGGCTAGATCTCTTTAAGTGTGAAGCCCACAGGCCTTGACAGAAAATTTTGACGATGCATTTAGAAAAATTGGAAAGCATCCTTATCTCAACTCTAAATAGTTTTCTGCTTTAATCATACAAACGGCTATACCACCACCCTTCCGTTTTATGTTCTCTTGTTTTAAAAGAGCTATGTAAAACAATTTTTTTAATGCCAGCTTCATAGTGAATACCAAATTGATTAATGGAAACCAAATCAAAACAGGCTTAAGCTGCAGCAGAGATTTCAAGTAGGCATTACTTGAAATCAAGTATATTGATGTAAACAATATTGATGTTGCACCAAATAAGATATAGAAATTCCTAAATTTCTAAAACTGGGACTGGACCCATATTATGTAAATCAGAGATTGTACACAGATCTATATGATGGATTGGTTCTACACATATATTTATGTGATTGTAAACATAAAAGGCTTCCCCTAACTCTGATGCTGAAAATTTCTTTAATGAGAAGCAAAGCCATTCCATAAGAGATATAATCTAACATCCAAATATCCTTCAGAGAAAAACACATTAATTTAATTTCATAATAAGCTTGTAATGGCATTTTTGTGGTTTTTCCTTTTTTTTAGAGCAGACTTTGATCATGAAGAGAAGGAAGAAAATATGTGGACACTAAAGGTACTAAAAAGGGGGAAATAGATGATGCAAGGTAAAATGGGGTGGAGGATACTTAAAATAAACATAGTCTGTTTCACAATTTGTCAAGATTTAATCTCACCATAAAAAAATTATTCAAAAATACACTAACACACTGAGGCCTCCAAACTTCTCAGTGTTTATGCATATTATTAAATATATTAAACCAAAATGTGAGTTTCTAATATACAACAATAAAAAAACATAGATGATAGGGAAAACGTAATTTTGCCAGACCAATTTAGGCTTTCGACAGAAAGCAATTTCCCAGTTTAAGAAGATAAGATACCCTCAAGAATATTAAGCTGCAGAATCAATAATACTGCCAATTTTTCTGAGTGGTCATGAATGGTCAGGAAACAAATGCTTAATTTTTATATTCAACCAGTGATGCCAGTTATATCAGTGATAACAGAACACCTGGTGAAGAATGATAACATAATAATATAATAAAATATAATAAAACAAGGCTCAAAGGATAGGGGGCTTTCCCATGTAAGATAACTCAGTTAAAGCCCAGAGAAGGAGAGAGGGTAATACAGGTTCCAGGGAGTGTCAGGAAGTGACCAATGCTTTCCTCCTGTAGCAACAAATGGATTCATCCATACACTAGTCACCATTTGCCTAAATCCCTCAGATTGCCTGTGTTCTTTTTTTCAATGATCTAAAGAAGTATTTTGAGAACTTTGGGCAATACTAAAAAATAACATCTCTATTGATGGCCTACTATGTATCAGACACAGTGCTAAGTGCTTCGTATGAATTATTCATTCAACAAACATATAATGACATGTCCGTGTCCTAATACTCAGAACCTGTGAATGTGTTAGCTTACGTGGCAAAGGAAAATCAGGGTTGCATATGTTATTAACCTTCAGATGGGGTGATTATCCTGGATTATCTGGGTGGGCCAAATTTAATCACAAGGATCCTTAAAAGTTGGAAAGGGAGGCACAAGAGTGAAAGATTTGAAGATGCTGCACTGCTGGCTTTGAAGGTGGAGGAAAGAGCTATGAGCCAAGGAAGGTGGGTGGCCTCCAGAAGCTAGAAAAGGCGAGTCAGTGGACTCTTGCATGGAGCCTCCAGAAGCAATGTAGCCCTGCTGACACCTCGATTTTAGCCCAGTAAGGCCCCTTTCAGACTTCTGACCTTTGTAACTGTAAGAAAACACAGCTGGGTTGTTTTAAATTACTAAGTTTGTGGTAAGTCGCCAGAGCAACAATAGGAAAACTACTACATCGAGAGTTCCACTGTTTCATTTAATCCTTACATAATTCTATGAATTTATTATAATATTATTGTTATTTTACTGATGAAGGAACTGAGTTATTTAGCGTTTAGCTAAATTGCCCAAATTTACCCAGCTAGTGGGTACCCGAACCAGGTTTCAAAACTATTCTAAATCCAAAGTCTACCCACTTAATCATTATGCTATAAATCTTCTCTCATGGGTTGATATTACCATAAACTCAATATTCCAACTCCCCACCATGTATTTATTCCAATAAAAGGTTCTATCACTAGGATTTTCTTTTGTATCTGCACATGAAGCAGCTGGTGCAGACAGACTGCAGCCCTTCCAACTCAGAATGAACGAGCACATGGTATAAAACAGTAAAGCATGACTAAAAGCAGAGGAAGACTAGTTTTACACATATAGTTGTGAGCAATGAAGCAGGGAGGCATTCTGACAGCTGCTGGTGACAAGCAGATTGGCTGCTGTAGGACATCGGACTCCATAAATGCCAACAGAGCTTTCAGTAATGGTTTCTACCAGTAGAGCCCACTGACACCATGTCTCAGTGTTGACAGACTCAAATAAACATTCTCATTTCTACAGACTCATTGGGCAGAGACAATTTGACATATGGACTGACCCCCATATCTGGATAGAGATCCTTCTACTAAAGAATGTTGATATATACTGCACTTTTGCTATTAATCATTTAAAGTATGATTGTTTTTCTTTCTGATTTTTATTGGCTTTCACGGAAATAGCCATCAACTAAAACCTCATACTCAGTCCACTCAGATGTCCCCACTACAAGTCTCAAGGTTTCACTCCTTCCCAATCAATTCTTTATCACATAAGAGACCTGGCAACATTAGAACTTAACGTTGTAATTCTGCAATTCGCACAATTAAATATTGTGCCTGATTTTCAGTAAGCTCCAAGAAATAAGAGATTCTTTTAAGAAGCTCTCTGGTTCTCTGATTATGACTTTAGCTGAGAGCTTAAAAACCTGGGTTTGAATTTCTTCTGTGAGTGCTCCCAGTGCATTCAAAGGAAGCCACCCCAGGCCACAGTGCTTTTAGCTGTCATTACTGCCCTAATGGTCAGCAGGTACCAATGCACTTGATTATTAGGTACTTCAACACAATTAACAGCAGGTGAAATTTTATTAATCCTGATAACACTACACACCATGGATCACTAATATTCCATTACATAGTCACACAGAACGCAGCACTGCATTAAAGCCCAAGTACACAACCAAGCCAATCCCCAAATCTCATCTTTGAAGGTCTGTTTCCTGAGACTACTCCTAGTACCAGTTTTGCATTGGTTGGGAACCAGTCAGGATACAGAAACCATAAGACTTATTGACACAGAGAACATCTAGTGTGAAAAATGATTAATGATGTATTAAAAAACTGAAAAGACAAAAGGAAATTTTAAGGAATCGTGGAGATTATAATCACAAAGAGCAGCTACCACCTCCATCCACTGGGGGAAAAAAGGGAATAGTTTGTAATGACAAAACTTAGATGCTTGGAGGAGGGACCCATGGACCTGAAACTCATATATCTGAGGAGAAGGCACTGCTCAGCTGGTGCTGGTGCCTTTGAGTGGTCATAATAAGGCTGGTTCTACAAGTATTAGAAAAACCGCAATCTGGCATCACCCACAGCAATAGGAAGGAACTGCCTCTGCTGCTGAGGTGAAGAAGTTTTGCTGGGGAAATGCTGAAGGGAGCAGGCAACAGCAGGATTGAGTACCCCCAACCCCTCTAGCCTTGCAGGCTCCTACCAGTGGCTCCTCTTGGCAGACCCTAATAGGGAACCAGCCTGCCTACAGAGCAGAAAGGTGGTCTCCAGTGCCCCAGCTCCAGCAGGGAGGCATTTGCTACATAACTAGCACATGGTATAATGTTTGTTCATTCCTTTCATTCACCAAATATTTTTAAATGTCTACTATATTCTAGGCACTTTCAAGCACTGAACAAAAGAACAGAGTCCCTGCTTTCATGGAGCTGACATTTTGGTAGGGGGAGACAGATAATAAGCAAGTAGATAAATAAATATTTGACATTTCAGGTGGTAAAAAACGCTTTGAAGAAATCAGCATAAGGCGGTAGAGAGAAATAAAGCCATAAGCAGTATAGATAAAGGCAGTGTAGATAAAGCATGAACAGTGGAGCTGGACTACCAGACTCTTAGCTGAATCCTAGCTATATTGCTTCTTACTAACACTATGATCTTAGGCAAGTTACTTAAACTCTCTGTACCTTAGTTCATTTCATTATGTGTCAGATAGAGATAATGATGACAATAAAAATATCAACCTCAGGGAATTGCTGTAAAGATTAAATAAGTGGATATGTATAAAGTGCTTAAAGCAATATATGGTGCATAGTAGGTGCCATATTGTTAAAGAGTGGTATAGTTTAATGGCAGAGGCTACAAAGAGCCTTGATTGCAGGGAGGAGAGTGTAGTTACGATAAAGGAAGAGAGAAAAGGTCATGGAAACAGTGAGAAAGAACAAAGACATTTACCTCACCTTCAGACCAGGGGTATGAGGAATGTAGAAGAGAAATAGCCACCCTTGAGAGATCCACAAGGGAGGCCAAGTCTTCAAGGGAGAGCCAGGTTTAGGTTAGATTAAAAGTGTGAAATCGACATTCTGAAAAGAGGTTGAGGATGCTGTGCTGCAGACGGTAATGGCAGCAATTTCGAGAAAGAAGACACAGAGGTGTGAAAGAGGTATTTACTACTCGTTACCTCACTTTTACTAAACGTAAAAACACCATGATTAGAATGATAATGGTTTCCTAATGTTAAGAACACCAAAACATTTATTATGAGCAAAAATATAATTTCTATAACATTGCCCTATTTGCAAAATGTTTTCACTTCTGCTCTCTTATTTGTTGCTCATAATAAAACTGTAAAACTGGCAGGTAATGTTCCTTCACAATGAAGGCACTGGCAAATCCAGTATTAGTCCAATAACTCCCAAATATTTGACAATTGCTAGGAGAGTGAATATATCTACAGAAAGCTAAAATAAGGCTTTGGAGAAAATATGCTGTACACACTTAGATGTTTTCACACCATATACGTGAAACAGTAGATGGGGTTTGAAATGCTAATGTATCTAAGTAAAAAAAAAAAAAGTCTCTTCGATAGAGCAATATGCCAGATAAAGTACAAATTAACTGGGCAGTGGATCCCTAATGGCCCAGTCATGAGCCCACTTCACAGAGGTCCTGTCATATTGGAAAACAGTTCATCAAACGTGGCCGTTCTACACACCTGTCAACACACTGAAGCCTCAGGTGACTCAGGATGAGAAGACCTGTCCACTGCCCTCCTCCCCAGCTGCCACTCCTGCCATAACTCCAAGGAACTCCTGGGGAATTCCAGCAGGTGCTTCATATAGACCACTTAGAATTCCAAAATACGACAATAGTATCTGAAAATGGCCAGAATCAGGATTAGTTTCCTAGAGTCTCTCATTTTACTGATCTGAACAATGCAGCAGAGTCAAGTAAAGTGACTTACTTGAGGGCACACAGATTCACAGCCAGTTAGTGGCAGAGGTAGAGCTAAATTCTGGTTTCCCGGATACTGAGCCCAATATTCTCTTTCCACTCTGTATGCCGCCTTAAGATTATTGGGAAAATTGTGTAGAAAAGAAAAATAACCTGGAATCAAAACCAATATAGGAAAAGAAATAGTGGTGGGGAGGACATCTTTTACAGATGCATATGACTAAGCTTACAGAAGAGACAAAAGTGGCTCATCGATATATTTAGTCATTATGCATAATACACACATATTCTCAAAAGATGTAGCTTAAAAGGGTATATACACACATAATGAGTGCCATGCACACCATCTGGGGGATGGACATGCTTGAAGCTCTGACTGGGGGCGGGGGGTGGCAAGGGCAACCTAACCTAAACATTTGTACCCCCATAATATGCAGAAATAAAAAAAAAGAATTTAATTTCCACAGCTTCCAACCTGCATTCAAATTAATTTGTAAGTACCTTGAAGATAGCAACTTCATTTTTCAGGTCTTGGTATTCGCTCCAACCCAGCACAAAGCTGGGCCCACACAGTTACTCAATAACTGTTTCTATTTAGCTGATTGTAATACTTCACGCAATATTCACCTTCAAATATGCAAATTCTTTTTAAATTTTTCTTCTTGGTTTAGCAAAGCAGCATTTAGAATTTTTCTAAAGCATTCTACTGATGTCTTGATTTTCCTACTCAATTTCAACTCTGAAGAGTGTGCTATTTTATTTAGAAAACATTGTTTTATTTAGTCACTTTTCAGCAAAATTCACAAGTCAAAATTATGATTTAGATTAATACAAAGTAACACATTTGAAGTTATGAAGCTTTGTTTTATGAAAGACTTAAGCAAACAAAGGTTATTCTACATAAAATGCCACATAAAGCAATTTAGCAGACTTGAAAAGCAAGAAAGGGGAGGGAATATGTGCAAAGAACTACATAGAAATGGAGAACTTCTAGTTTCTATGGTAACCAACATAAATGAATACCTTTTTGGAAAATGGACTAGCAAAGTCAGTGAAATGTAAAATTTATGAACACAAAAACCACAGACCCAATCCAATCCTATGGTATAGTAAGACATCCACAGTGTTCCTCTAAATGGAATTGTAATAATAATAAAAAAAAAAAGAGCCCTATTGCTAACAGGCCTGTTCAGACGATCAGAGGATTTTTTCTTAATTCACTATTCTGCCTTCTGGATATTTGTCTACTACACAAATGTTTATTAATAATTAGAAATGACTTTTTTATTGCTTGTTGTATCATTAATTATAACTCTAGTTAAGAAGCCAATGAGGCCATGATTCTCCAATAATCCCTTCTTCCCAACAGAGTATGGTAAGCTGACTGCAGAGACCAGGACATGCAACAGGAAAACTTATTAAAAATTAATTAAAACATTAATAATAAAACAAACCACGAAAAAGCAGACTCATGTATATCATTTGCTTTCTCTTATCCAGGCAAGTAAACAAGTAAGGTCTTTGCTATAAAGACCATACCAAATATATGTTTTCAGTTTTATAGATGGAGAAAAGAGAGTACTATGTGAAGTTATTTTCAGGAACAGAACTAAAATCATTGTCCAGGTGCCCTGTTGCTTTTCTGACTAATGTATGCTTAGCCTACTCAGTATAATAAAGATAGCCAAAGATTATACAACTTATATCCATTTAAACATATATAACTTTATTCCCCAAGTGAATGATGGCTGAAGTAAGACATTTATCTAAAGAAGAATCTTCTTATAACCACAGGAAATTTACAGTGATGAAGAGAGCTGAACAATGATTTCAACATGTCATGTAAATTTGTCATGAATAGGAGAAAATTTCAGTGCAACTTGAAAAATACTTTTAATACTTATTAATATCATAAAGTTGTCTAGAAATCAGTGTCTTTGAGCATATTGAGTTTGAATTTCAACATGCTAATTTTCTTATTCCATCTGTCTATTCCATTGCTTCAAAAGGAAGGGATTATATCTAAATGCTGAGTGTCTGTATATTGCCCCAGATTGATGAACTGATGCCGCTGTTTCTCTCAGCCTCAGATTATAAAGAGCTGTTCCTACAGTATACACAGGGCCTCAGCTTTTTATACATATCAGTTAGTCCTGACATTTGTGATGTTATCAGAGTTTCTAAATATGTCATTGCTAATCATTCATCTTATTCCAAAATGATGCTGCTGATAGAGACTACGTGCAGACTAATAAGATCAAAGTCTAAACAACTGGTCTTTCCAAAAGATCTTTTTTTTTATTTTCAATTATTCATTCAGAAACACTATAGGAGGTGATGGAAATGCAAGAATGAGTAAGATGCCCCGCTGTCTAGGAAATCGCAAGCTAGCAAGAGAAAGAAACAAAGAGTGACTATCAAAATGCTGTGGTTGCATAAAAATTCGGTAATAATTCAAGAGAAAAATCCAAATCAAAACAAGTTTTCAAAATTAATCTTTTAATGCCTACTGCTTTGCTTTGAAATATTTCCAGATTTGAAATTCCTAATTTTCCCAAAGCAGTATTTGTAGGAAATTATCACTGATACTCTGAAATTATCATGTTAGCTATGTTCAGGACTGATCAAAGAAAAACTTTAGATAAATTAAATTTAGCAGAGTTTATTTGAGTAAAGAATGATTTATGAATCAGGCTGCACCTTGAACTAGTACATGTTCACAGAGCTCCACCCACAGTGTGGACAGGCCATACCTATTGACAGAAAAAGGAAGTAATGCACAGAAATGGCTTGATTGATTACAGCTCCACATTTGCCTTATTTGGGCCTAGTGTGATGAGGCATTTGCTTTATATGGGCATGGTCTGATCGATTGGCAGCCTGTGACTGGCTGAGACTCAGCTACTTGTTACAAGAATATAGTCTTGAGTGAATTGAAGGTTGCTTACGTACTAAGTTAGGTTGCAGTTTACTACTTACGGAGGCAGTGTCAGGCCAAATTTAATTTAATTTAACAAGACGATTTCAAATACATGTGATGTAATACATGAAATTGCCTTTCATGAAGTATTTTTTATATTTTATTACTTTATTAAACTCTCTATATGTTTTTCACACACATATGTGCACACACACATACATAATGTTATCTTTTTTATTTTATTTTACTAGATTTAGGGGGTACAAATGTTTTTTGTAACATAGATGAATTATATAGTGGAGAAGTCTAGGCTTTTAGTGTACCCATCACCTGAATAGTGTACATTGTGCTCAATAGGTAATTTTTCATCCCTCACCTCCCACTGTCCTTCCCCCTTCTAAGTCTCCAATGTCCACTATGTCACTCTGTATGATCATGCATACCTATTGCTTAGCTCCCACTGATAAGTAAGAACATGCAGCATTTGGGTTTCGGTTCCTGGGTTACTTCACTTAGGATAATGGCCTCCAGTTCCATCCAGTTGCTGCAAAAGACATTTCATTTCTTTTCATGGCTCAGTAGGATTCCACGTATATGTGCATATGTATGCGTGTATGTCTGTGTATATAGCACATTTTCTTTATCCACTCTGCCTATCAGTTGATGGGCACTTAGGTTAGTTCCATATCTTTGCAGTTGTGAATTGTGCCACAATAAACATATGACTGCAGGTGTCTTTTTTGATAAAATGACTTCTTTACCTTTGGGTAGATACCCAGTAGTGGGATTGCTGGATCAAATGATAGGTCTACTTTTAGTGCTTTAAGAAATCTCCATACTGATTTTCATAGAGGTTTTACTAATTTACATTCCCACCGACAGTGTAAGCTTTCCAATGAGCCTTTTCTAGTGCCTAAAGAACTTTATAAAATGTTGTTAGGATAAAATTTCATACAATTGCAAAATTTTGATATGAAAATATATAATAATCATTGATGTATGTTACACTATAGAAAGTTTATTCTTTTCTTCAATAAATACAATAAAGTATATTGGAAAAAAAATTCCTTGACTTACAAGATCATCTACAATTTTAGTGTTTCAAAGATGGCATTACTTGCTTTGTTATATCATGAAAAAGTACAGATGTTTCTGAAAGGCACCAGAAGCCCTATCCACACTGAACACCTACAAAGTACAAAGCCCTCTGCCTCTGCACAACACTGACTCTTAGACCAAAAACACTAACTCCATCTCTCCAGTCTGTCTTCCAGGCACACCAATAGATTCAAATTGTCTCCCAAACACCTATAGTAAAATCACTTTGTCTAAAGCTGAATATTATGAAATTCTTAAAGTGCTTTTTCAATATTCACTATGTTTGTGCAACATATTCAAAGTATACAACAAGCACATTTTTGTTGTGTTTTTTTCTTCTTAAATATGCAGGATAGAGAGCAAAAAAGAATGAAAATTTCATAATGTTACCAACTTCCTCAATTCTAAGACTTCATTATGATTGATCTTATCCTTCCAAGTGGGTGTGGATAGTATTAAAAGACTTTTTGGACATTAAGTTTGTTTGGAAATTGTGGTCACTTTGCCACCATACAATCTGTCAATTTTCCTAACAAGCTGTTAGTACAGTTTCTTTTTCTTTGTTAATCAGTATATCCTTATGTACTGGGCTTAAGTGGAGAATTTGAGGATAGCTTTCAACTCTGCTATAGTTACCCACATACTCACAATTTCTGGTGGTCTTTATTCCTTTCCTTAGATCTACATTTCCATCTGATCATTGTACTTTTGCCTGAGGACTTCCTTTCAAATGTCTTATAATTCTCCTGTGTTCATGATGAATTCTTTCAGCCTTTGCTACAGCCTGGAGATTCTCTCAGGACAGTATACTGAGGCAGTCATGGAGTTTGCCTTTTCTCTTTTCACCATGTGTTTCCCTTTTCTCAGAAATCTCTGTCCTGTGTTGGCTATTGTTAAATATCTGAAAACAGTTGTTTTATATGTTTTGATTGTTTTTGTTGTCGTTTAAGGCAGGAAGATAAATCCAGTCCCTATTAATCCATCATGGCTAAAAGCAGAAATCTTACTCCTTTATAGACAAAAAACATGTCCAACTTTCTTTTCTATCCAGCCTTATTGAGGTATAACTGACAAATAAAAATTGTATATATTTAAAATGTACAATGTGATGTTTTTATATATGTACACATTGTGAAATGATTACTGCAATTAAATTATTAAATAAGTAACATATCCATTACAATAGAGTTACCACTTTGTGTGTAGGGAGGTGAGGACGCAAGATCTCCTCTCTTAGCAAATTTCAAGTAAACAATACAGTAGTATTAACTACAGTCCCCATGCTTTACATTATATCCTCAGAACTTACTCATGTTATAACTGAAAGTTTGTACCCCTTGACTAATATATCCCCATTTTCCCCATCTCTCAGCCACTGGCAACCAGCATTCTACTGTCTGCTTCTATGAGTTCAACTTTCTTAGATTCCACATATAAGTGAGAACACATAGAGTATTTATTTATCTTTCTGTGTCTGGCTTCCTTCACTCCTTCATTTAGCGTAATGGCCTCCAGGTTCATGCATGTTGTCACAAATGGCAGGAACTTCTTCTTTTTTATGAATGAATAATATTCCATTACATATCTATATTAATACACACACACACACACATACACACACACACACCAGTTTCTTTATCTATTCATCCATTGACAGGTATATAGTTTGTTTCCATATCTTGGCTATTGTGAATAATATCACAGTGAACATGGGGTGCAGATATGACTTTGACATACTGATTTTATTTCCTTTATTTATACACCCAGTAGTGGGATTGCTGAATCATATGGTGGTTCTATTTTTAAGTTTTTGAGGAACCTCCATACTTTTTTTCATAATGGCTGTACTCATTTACATTCCCACCAGTGTGCAAGGGTTCCCACATCTTCACATCCTCAACAACACTTGTTATCTCTTGTTTCTTTTTTATTATAGTCATCCTAGTAGGTGTGAGGTGAGATCTTATTGTGGTTTTGATTTACATTTCCCCAAGGATTAGTGATATTGATTATTTTTTCATATACTTGATGGCTATTTGTAAGTCTTCTTTGTAAAAATGTCTATTCATGTTTTTTGCCCATTTTTAAATTAGCTTAGTTGGTTTTTTGCTATTGAATTATACCAGTTCCTTATATATTTGGATATTAACCCTTTATTGGATATATGGTTTTGCACATATTTCACCCCATTCTGCTGGTTTCCTTTTCATTCTATTGATTGTGTCTTTTGCTGTACAGAAGCTTTTGTTTGTTGTAGTCCCACCAGCTTTCAATGAAACCTATATTATGGAAAATGTTAATTGTTTTCATCTTTGTGGTTAGTACCTTCTATGCTTTATCAAAGATGTTATAAAAATAAATGCAATAAGATGTTAAGAAAATAATTTTTGGCTGAGTCAACAAGATACCATAGATACATTCCAAAGAAGATGCTAGAACATATGCATGCTTTACAAAGAATTTCACAGCTCTCAAACTCCTCACTCATATTGAGGTTATAAAAGGATTTAGAATTGAAAGATATGGAAAAAACATTTCTCTAAAAGGAGTTGAAGCTCTGTTGTGAATTCTACCTGAGCAAGGAGGAAATGGGCTTTCATCTCAGACAAAAGGATTTCAGTGAAGTATCATAGTACTCAATATGTGTCCTCTGCAATTAGTGGTCTGGTGTCTCTATTCATACCTGTGCAATCTACATTGTGCTTTACTGTGCTAGCTGTTCCAATGGCAGAGCAAGGAAGGAATTCCTGAGTTGCACATGGATTGCATTCCCAAAGAATGCATGGATTTCCCTTCAAGAACAAGGGAAAAAGAGCCAGCTTTCAGTGACCATAGGCCCTGTCCAAAAAACCACCTAAAGCGTCAAAATAGATCTCAACAGAAAGAATCTGAAGGTACTGATGGGTTATGTGGAGCTGAAAAAGACCTATTTAAATTGGATATATTATCCCCTGTAAGGAAACTTGTCTTAAGTGAAATATTCCCAGCATTTGTAAGAAATAGACTCACTTTTTAACAACTGTAGAACCCAGAAGAAAGCACAGATGCCAGTCCAGAATGACAATGCCAATCAAAAGAGAATCTTTTCCTACTTCCTCCATCCCTGGAAGGCTACAGACAGGGTTTGTAAGATAAGAAATGAAAGGACGAAATGCTAATTAGGAGAAGGCTCAACTTTAAAACAAGTTTGGATATTTTATCATTATGAAGAACAGAACATTTTGGGCCAGACGCGGTGGCTCACGCCTATAATCCTAGCACTCTGGGAGGCCGAGAAGAGCGGATCATTTGAGCTCAGGAGTTCAAGACCAGCCTGAGCAAGAGCGAGACCCCATCTCTACTAAAAAAAAATAGAAACAAATTAGCTGGACAACTAAAAATATATATAGAAAAATTAGCCAGGCATGGTGGCCCACGCCTGTAGTCCCAGCTACTTGGGAGGCTGAGGCAGGAGGATCGCTTGAGCCCAGGAGTTTGAGGTTGCTGTGAGCTGATGCCACGGCACTCTAGCCCAGGCAACAGACCCTCTGTCTCAAAAAAAACAACAAAAAAGAACATTTTGATTGTTACATTGAGACTCTATTTGTGACTTCTAGTGACTGTTGGAAGTTTTCTATTACCTAAAAGAGACCAGAGATGTCATGAGGTCTGCCCAAGTTTTCACCCAGGGGCAGGGGAAGAACTAACTTCATAGTTTAGATTTAAAGGGCAGTCAAGATGAGAGGAGTCAAAAATAGGATCACCTGGTGATTACATCCCACAGATTGTTGTTATTGAATATAAAAGTTATACAAGAACCTATGAAAGATAAACAAAACCACAAGTGCAGATGTAAATATTAGATATAGGAAGCTAAATCATAATTACGTTTCTATATAGAAACATAATATAATGATTAAGGAAAGAATAATGTTTATTAAGAAGCTTATATAAACATGTAGAATAACAGTTTTACTTGAGGGCAATTGAAATGAAAATAAGAAAAAAGCTTACTATGAGTCTTTTTTAAGTTCCTCATGGTGTCCTTTTAAGTTGTTTAATTTTAACAACTCTATTCCATTAACTGCAAACATTTTGATTTCAGCAACATTTCATAATCTATCCAACATGTAAAATCACATTAATGGAATGCCTGAATAATCTGATTTTCAAAAATTTTTGTGTTCATTATAGACGAGAAAATGTACTCCAAAGAAATCAGGAATTATCACATTATGTATTACAGCCATTTATTTCTGGAAATGGAGCATGAAATAAACTATTTAGTTCATTAGCTCAAGTAGGAGAGCACTGTTCAGGCATGTTGTCCATTAATCATTGATAACCAGTGTTTAGTGTGCAGACATGCACGACTGCTAATGTGGCTAAATAATGTAGGATCCTCTTCATAAAAATCATAGTATATGCAAGTTTTCTGTGTGATTTATCACAGTGCCCTTGGTAGAGCCCACAGGAAGGTCTTAGAATGGAGATTAATTAAGTAGTAAAGTTTTATATGTTTTTATAAAACAGATTTTGAAAATTTCAAACATTCTCCCTGCTCCCGGTTTTCTCTTAGGATTTCTCAAATGAAACTTGGCAAATCATCTGTGTGACAAGTTAAAGCTCTGACTCCCTTTTGAAACCATGGTTCACCCTGTTCCTGATAAGACTTGTAACAAGTGATTGATGTCCGGTCAATAATCTCCTGATGAACATTGCTAAACACTCCTTAATAATATTGAATGGAAGGAAATCCAAAGGAAATTTTGTATGGAGTGTGTTCAAAGAATAATTTTTCCCAGTATTGAAATATTAAGAGTAGATTCATTATAATTTAAAGGTGTTTTCTTCTCTGAGGTTACCAATAAGATAACTTATAATATTAATTCTGCCACTGCCCAAAATACTTCCCAACTTTAACAGCAAAAGTTTTAAATTCTCATTTAAAAAATAGCAGCACTATTCAAAATGGAAATGCCAAAGTTCCTATGACAGCTGAATAATAAACTGGTGTAGTCAAATAATGGAGTACATAGAGCAATGAAAATGAACACTGCAACTCAGCAATACAGGTGACTCTCACAAACATGTTAAGCAAAAGAAGTATGAGTTCAAAGAGCATATACTGTATGAGTGCACTTATACAAAGTACAAAAACAGCAAAATTAAATTGTGCTGTTAGAAGTCAGGATGTGCTCACCTTTAGTGAAGGCACCAGTGATGGGGGATGATTAGCAAATAGACACGAACATAATATGAGAGATTTTCAGGCTACTGCTGATGATCTGGTTTGTGAGCTGGGTGCTCCTCGCATAGATATATGTTGACTTTGTGAAAATTCAGTGAGTCGTACACTCATGGTATGTGCTGTTTTCTATATGTATGTTATATCTCAATAAAATGTTAATAATAATCATGCATGGATGTGGAATGAAATATATAGGTCCATTCCTGTGAATAGCCAGAGAATCTGGCTGAAGAAGGACTGGGACACAGCAGAGGACAACAGATAGTACAGGAAGAGGACACACAAGCTAAGGGCAGTGGCAACAGAGAGACCTGTGCTGGCTGAAGGTAGCACTCAGAGCAGAGAAACAGCAAGACACCTGGAAGGGAAGCAAGATACAGTTGTCACTGATCGAATTAGATAATGCTCTCTGCTTGTTATTAAACTTCGTTTTCTGATAGTTAAGGAATGCTTGCAATTGAGGAAGAATTGGCTTTTCTGGGAGGCATACTTCCCATGTTTATCATGACAAGAGCTAGAAACACAAGAAATGTGATATCAAAAAAGGTAAACCATCATGTCTTTTGGGTTTCAGGCATCCCAGCCCAAAAATTCATTTCTGTTTTTAGCTCCCAGGTAATTTTGCAGTATCTGTTTTTCATATCTCATTTAAAGAAATCTAGTCTGCACCACATTTGCTCTCTCTGAATATGTAGAAACCACCTCCCAGGTGGTTTCACCAGCCAGGTTCTGCTGGCTGCAGGATTTAGATATTTGCCACCTCACTTTCTCTGGTCTGGTAGTTTGCTAATCTCAATTCAATCCCACACACCAGCTCCTGTTATTGCACCTAGCTTCATCTTCTGTGACTGGGTTTGGACATGTTTTTGGCTTGACTTCAACACTCTCTTTCAAGGCTTAATTTTTTGAACCTTCCATTGACAGATAAGGGTTCTATTCACACCCTTTTCTTCAGATGTAACTCCCAAATACCAAGTGGTCACAGAGCCCGTCTCCTACCATGCCGTCCTATCAAAGGAAACAGACCGGAAAAAAACTTAAAGGAATATTTGTCCTGACAAATTCAGAAGGACACTTGAATAGTATTTGCTCTGGATTTTGATATGAAATAATTCCCCAATTCATATATACTTATAAGGTGGCAGAGAGAAGTAATCATTGTTAATTTTAAGAATACTAATATCAGGTAACATAGGTAACATTTAATCAGCCTTTACTATGTACTTGGGACTGACTTAATGTTGCTATATGAACTATCTAATTTAAGCCTCACAACTGACAAAGATTGTCTCCTGCACCAAACTGTGGTCAGGCTCCCCTGAGTGCTCTTCTTGACTGTGCTAGACCCTGGCCCTTATCCTGTCTTTCTCAAGCCCAGTTGTAGGGAGCATCCTGCTAAGTAAGGTTAGTGAGAATCTCCCTACTCTTAATACCTGATCACCCTTGATATCAGGTCAAGTTTATCATTCCCTACCTTTGATATATAAATCTTTGGTCTGTCTTTAGTAAGAATCCCATTAGACCAGTGTAACAAGAATGCCCTACCCTTGATGTCTCCTCCTAGTAATTTTCCATTCACTACCCCCTTCACTCTGTTCTTAGGCTATAAACCCCCACTGCTTTTGTTGTGTTCAGAGTGAGTTCAGTTGCTCCCCTTTTTGCAATAGCCTTGAGTAAAGTCTTCCTTACGGTTTTAGCAAGTATCGGAATAAGTTTTCTTTACCACAACAACTCTATGGTATTCTAGAATGGAATGCCAAGAGAAAATTGAGACTTATAAAATTGAAATAAAACATTTAAGTACGCAGACTAAGAGCCAGTGTTTGAAGCCAGGTACTTTAACTTCAGAGGCTGAGCTGTTAGGCACTGACTTCTACAGGAAAACACTATTCGCCTTCCAATTATGTTTTAGCCATAGAAAGAGTTCAATTGGGGTGATGTTCAACTAGGATTTTATGGCTTATGAAGGTGTAGGGTACCAGGAGAAAAACAAAGTTCATCTTTCACGGACAACCTCTTTTAAAGAAAATGATCCTACATGAACTTCAATGGAAATAGAATTTAGTGTCATGAAAAGTTAGCAAGTGAGAATAAAGGGGGGAAATGTTGTGATAACAATATCCAGAGATAGTAAATCCTTCAAGTTCACTGGTTTTCTTGTTGACAAAATGTAGACTCTGCTTCTGAGAATTTTAATGAGAGAAAATATATTACATTTTACCCATAGATCAGTGAAACTCACATTAGGGACGACTTTTGTTACATATCAGAAATCCTTTTATTAGATACACTGCAGTCCTTTTACTCTCTGTGCTAGACAATCTGGCAGGTTAAAACTATTTTGTTTTTGAAGGTCACATTTGAGGTTGAAGCAATAGGCTTAAGAGTTCAACTACCTACAAGAAGAACAGGAAGAATTTTACTCCTACCAAGGAGCTGACCACTAGCAAAACTGAAAGCAACATCAGTAGAATGAGAATACAGTTGTTGTAGTATCAGCTGTGAAGAAAATGGGCCACCTGATGGGGAGGTTTGCACAGACAGAAGAAAAGAAGGGGAAGAAGAAAGATGGAGAAAATTAGTATTCTTGGCCCACTACTGCCATGGCACACAAGCCAGGTTCATGGGTCTGAAGCCTAGCCAGGAATCTGGGTGGGCTCAGGGCATTTCTAGAGTCCTGGGAGAACACTTCTGAACCCGCAGAAGGTAGCCTACCTCCATGTTCCAGGGAACAGGAGGACATGTGAATGCATAGCCTCATATGTGGGAAGGGCTGGGCAAAGACCACTCTTTCTTCTCTTCTCTGCTTTGGCAGTGGAGTCCTCATGTTTTAGCTAGGAACATGACCTGCCAGGTAGACGCTGCATTTGCTAGGCCCCCTTGCAGATAGTTGTGTTACAAAGTTCATACCAATGGAATGTGAGCAAAGGGATATGAGCAACTTCTGGGACTTGCCCTTAAGAGAGGTGGGAGTGCTCTACTTCTTGTTCTTTGTCTTTCCCCCTTTCCCCAGGGTTGGAACATGGGAAGTGTTCAGGCAAGCCAGCTTCAACCAAGAGGACAGGGACCATACCCTAGGACAGTGGCTCCCGAAGTATGGTTCCCAGATCAGCAGCATCAGCATCTCTTGGAAAACTATTAGAAATACAAATTCTCAGTATTCACACCAGACCTGAGTCAGAAACTCTGGTGATGGAATCTAGCAGCTCTGCCAGGTAATTCTAACATATAATAAAGTTTGCCAACGACCGGTCTAATGAATAGAAGAGCAATAAGACAAAGTGGATGATCTCAGGGAGCAGGGCCCTTGTCCACCATGGTTTGCCCACCTATTTCTAGACTGTTACAGAGAAGCCATATTTTGAGGTCTCTTTATTCTAGCAACTTAGCCAGTATACTAAATAATACAGAGCCCAAATCAAAATTATTGGCCCAACTCCAGTCAATAAATCAAAGAGACTGTAAGTGTTTTGGTAATCCAGCTTTTATCTAGTCCCCAACAGGGCTCTGTATCCATTCCAATTATTTCCACAGCCTACTGAGACAGATTTGGGAAATTCTTCATCACCTTGAAAATAATCCTGGGCATTATTTCCTACGTAACCACAGACATACTGCTTCTTAGTCCCAGAATAAGTGAGATGGGAACAAAGGTAACTTTGACAATCAATTCCAGGAGGGTCTCAGCCCCCATGTCCAGGATAAGTTTTCTCAGATGAGGAGCACCAAGACTTCTCCTGAATTTTCTTTTAATGACTACAGATCCTTAGATGGTCAAACCCTTGGCTGCCGACAAGATAGTTGCAACCTCAGCCAAGCTATACCACCATCTTTCAGAGCCCATGGACCCTCAATCATTTCCTCTTTGACGCAACAGTGATGGTTTAGTTCCAAATCTTTCAGGTAAACTAAACACCACCTGAAGATCATTCACTGTATCATTCATGAGCTATATGGATCTGTACTTTCTTTACTCCTCCATCCAACAAATATTTATAGATATCCACTATATACCAGCTATAGTGCTCAGTACTGGGAATTGAAGAATGAATGATAGACCATCTCCTCTCAAAAAGCTCACAGCATGGTTAGGAAGACAGCCAAGTTAAAAAACAAAAAGTAAATACTGTGGTAGGATAGTGCAATCATGGCTGGTATGTTTGTTTGCAAATGTGATTTGGTAATACAGTAAAGCATAGGGGTAAAAAAATCAGACCAAAAGGTCAAGGCAGCTTTTTCAGGGGTCATGACATCTGAGCTGAGTCTAGAAGGAAGATCAGGGTTGAGGCAAGTCAAGAAGGTAGATAAAGTCTTTCCAGGGACAAAGGGAACATGCTCAAAATCACAAAACAGAACAAGTTCAGGATACTGTATGTGGTTGGAATGGTTGAAACATTGTTCACATGCAAGCACAGAAGGGCATAGGACAGGACAGGTAAGTAGAAACGGATATTAAAAGTTATTGTGGACTCTGCCATAATATTTTAACTTTATCCTGAACATTATGAGGAACATTTAGGATTTTAAGTAGGAGATTGACATCACTATGCCTGACGTAAAATTAAAAATAGAATGGAAGCAATGAGATTCATAACAGAGGAAGGGAAATGAATTAGGAGGCTACTATATTAACTTGGATGAGAAAGAAGGCATTCCTGAAACTGAACAGGTAGTGGAAATGGGGGAAAGAGGTCAGATTTAAAAGATAATAAAAAGACAGACTCTGTAAGATTTAATGAATAAGGCTCAAGGGGTAAGTAAAAGCCAAGATGCCCTAGTACGTATAGCTGACTGAATGGTGGTGCTGTTCATTGAGATAAAGAGTACAACAGAGAAGCAGATTTAAGGGACTGAGTAGAAATCTTGGTTAGTTACCACACTGAAGTTGATGCATCTGGCAAAACGATAGAGCTACATTTTTTTCTTCTTTGCAAAGAGTACCAGTGCCCTCGAAATACAGAAAAAAGACTTGCTGCACCTCTTCCACAGGCTGGAGGACTTTAGGCTTAAAATCAAAGGGCTATCAATTAATGGCAGGATTAGAGGCACCAGGCACCAAGGACTAGGCAGGAGATCAATTGTACAGTCACTGTCATCATAGGGGACTCTGCTTCTACATCTGAAAATACTTCCCCATGTGGGGACTCCAAGTCCAGGGTGGCAGGAGGAGTAGGACCCAAAAGGGCATGCGACAGAATTCAGACATAAAAGGAAGCAGGAAAATTTCATGCCATGGACCTTCTAATGGATAAAGAACAATAGAAAACAAGGACAGCTACATGAGCTGATAAACAGTCACTCAGTATTTTCTCCCATTTGCTATTAGGGAAGGATGTTGATCTTCACAATATTCA